>LKNJ01003009.1:17556-35250 GCA_002120245.1 Maccullochella peelii | reverse complement strand
ATGGTGTTGAAGGCGGAGCTAAAATCCACAAACAGGATCCTGGCATAGGTCCCTGAGGAGTCTAGGTGCCGGAGGATGAAGTGGAGGGCCATGTTTACTGCATCGTCCACAGACCTGTTGGCTCTGTAGGCGAACTGCAGTGGGTCCAGGAGAGGGTCAGTGATGACCTTCAGGTGGGACAGCACAAGGCGCTTAAATGACTTCATTACCACAGAGGTCAGGGCGACGGGTCTGTAGTCATTAAGTCCTGTGGACCTTGGCTTTTTGGGGACGGGGATGATGGTGGAAGTTTTGAAGCAGGCTGGCACACGGCACGTCTCCAGTGAGGTGTTGAAGATGTCTGTGAACACCGGAGACAGCTGATCAGCACAGTGCTTCAGGGTGGAGGGAGAGACAGAGTCTGGTCTGGCTGCTTTGCAGGGGTTCTGCCTCTTGAACAGTCTGTTAACATCTCTCTCCAGAATGGAAAGAGTCGTCACTGTGATGGGGGAGGAGGGGGGGCCTCTAAGGAGGCCCAAGTCCCTGTTGTGGTGGGGGAGGTGGAGATGGTGGATTGAGTCACGGGGGATGGTGTCAGGACTGTCCCATTGACCTTCAAAGCAACAGTAAAACTCGTTCAGGTCATTGGCCAGGCACGAGTCGTTAATGGACTGGGGGGCTTCAGGTTTGTAGTTTGTGATCTGCCTGAGCCCCCTCCAGACAGAAGCAGAGTCGTTGGCTGAGAACTGGTGTTGTAGCGTCTCAGAGTACAGTCGATTAGCTTTTCCCACCGCCCTGCTAAACCTGTACTTTCATTCTTTAAACCTGGCCCTGTCCCCACTCCTGAACGCTTCTTCCTTATCCAACCTTAGCTGTCTGAGTTAAGCTGTGAACCAGGGTTTGTCATTGTTGTAACTCACCCTGGTGCGTGATGGTACACAGCAGTCCTCACAGAAGCTGATGTATGACGTCACAGCCTCTGTGAACTCATTCAGACTGTTGGCAGTGGTCCTGAAAACATCCCAGTCAGTGCAGTCCAAGCACGCACGAAGATCCTCCTTAGTTTCACTGGTCCACTCCTTTGATGTCCTCACAATAGGTTTTGAGAGCTTTAATTTCTGCCTGTAAGTAGGAAACAGGTGGACCATGACGTGGTCAGTGTTCCAGTGCAGTGCGGGGGACGGNAAGCTGACGTATGATGTCACAGCCTCTGTGAACTCATCCAGACTGTTGGCAGCAGTCCTGAAAACATCCCAGTCAGTGCAGTCCAAGCACGCACGAAGATCCTCCTTAGTTTCACTGGTCCACTCCTTTGATGTCCTCACAATAGGTTTTGAGAGCTTTAATTTCTGCCTGTAAGTAGGAAACAGGTGGACCATGACGTGGTCAGTGTTCCAGTGCAGTGCGGGGGACGGCGTGATAGGCACTGCTGACTGTAGTGTAACAGTGATCCAAAACATTCTCCTCTCTGGTCGGGCATTTAATAAACTGTCTGTAATTTGGTAGTTCGTGGCTGAGATTACCTTTGTTAAAGTCACCGAGGACAATAACTAAGGAGTCCGGGTTTGTCCACTCCACACACAGTATCTGGTCGGTGAGCATGCGCTGTGCGTCCTGCACGTTGGCCTGCGGTGGAATGTAAACACCGACCAGAATGAATGAAACAAACTCACGGGGGGGAGTAGAAGGGTTTACAGTTTATGAAGAATGATTCCAGATCAGGAGAAGAGTACTGATGAATCACTGTCACATCGTTACACCAGCCACTGTTAGTGTAAAAACAGATACCTCTACCTTTTGTTTTGCCTGAGAGAGCTGTGTCGCGATCCACTCTGAAGAGTTGGAAGCCTGCCAGCTGCAGCGCAGAGTCCGGTACCGATTTACACAGCCACGTCTCCGTGAAACACAAAACGGAAGATGAAGAAACGTCCCTGTTTTTCCCCACTAGTAGCTGGAGTTCATCCAGTTTATTGCACAGTGAACGCACATTGGAGAGAAGTATTGCCGGTAACGGTGTTCGAAGTCCGCGCCGGCAAAGACGCACGAGCGCACCGGCACGTTTCCCTCTCCTCCGGCATTTCACTGCATGGACAAAGGTGAGGGCACCTTTGCCCAGAATGTTAAGTAATTCCACGCATGGAGTGAGGAAAGTTGGAAATAAATCCGCAGAAGTTGTATCCCTGAATATCATTAGATGAGTCGACTACCCATACAGCCACTATACCTAATCTAATTCAGTCGTGGGGTAGCCCAGCGCTGTTATCTGTGGTCCAAACAACTGTAGCCAAAGGTTATGAGTTGCGCCTATATTTATGAGGATTATAAAATAATAACACAGAGGCTCTGTAGTCTGAGGCAAGATGGCAAAACTTTTTACTACATCCAACATTGTCAAAGGCAGCGCATAACATAATCCAAACCTGCCGTTCTGACCTTTCACAATAAAAGCCCCAGACATATAGCTACACTGCGTAACTGCAAACCAGAGGGAACGTAGATTCACTCAGAGCATTTGCTAAAAGGCAACTCAACAAAATAATAATACTAAAAATAACTTTATGAGCATGTTGAACATTGTTATAATGTTACAGTATGTATTATAGCTTGGTGGCTGGCATGAGCCACTTGTAATAGTAGCACATCTGAGTAAACTAGATCTACATTAAAATATCATATCAATAAATTAGGTCTCTACTGGATTACTGTATTGCAAAAAATATGCTGTGTGGCAGAAAAAATGTTTAATAATTAAGTATGAGTATAATTCTGTGACATTGTATTCCTTCCTTCCTCACTCTCTGACATTTAATCTGGTGTTTCTCCAGAAGTTACAGCAACTAGAGGGGGTAAAGGGCATATGATGCCATTGACAGGTGACAAAATGAAATGGACCTTGAATAAAATTACGGATTCCTCTGGGTTTGTTGTTACATTGTTGGAAACATTTGTGATAATGTAAGTACACAACTCAACAAAATATATAACATGGGTCTAGTCGTTTTTAAATATTTTAATGCATATTATACCTTTAACTGACAATTTTTACAAGACAGACGATTTGTTTTTTCCTAGAATGTTGGTGTTTAATACCAAACCGCCTTCTTCAGGTGTATTTACTGACACCACTAGAGACTTGTGTCTGGCGACAGCAGCATGTTCAGATGTGGCAGTCAGTAGCTCCTTTAAATTTCGCTACATTTTTGTTTTAGTTTGTTATTTTTTCACCTTTATTACTGAAGCACATATTGTCTTTTGGAAGCACGTATTACCACCCGGATCTCAGCTGCATCCCGAGCCGCACAGAATGTGCTGAATGCCGGGATCCAGCCAACCTTTAAAGAACAAAACCCACTAAGAGAATCCCGATCCAATCTGGCTGCTCAACGCCTATGTTCCTAACATGACAAAAATTAGGAGAGTCAGAACTGTGACAAGCACACCCAAATGGGGGTGTGTTTGAAGATGTTATCATCCTGCTGCCTGCTGAGACAGAGAAACTGCCGGTTCAAGGCGAATCGCCTCGTGGGATTGAGCACATCCGAGAATGCCCAAGAGCTGGCCCACAAGACAAATGACACTGTGTCACCCTTCTCCCTCCAGAGCGACTTCTCCCCTGGCCATCTGAAGCCCCAGGTGAAACTTTACGTTTACTTAAACATAACGTTGATGCTGTAGATTACCAAACTAATTCAGCGCTAAGTCATAAGTAGGATCTAAACTTAATGAACCCTGAACCTTGAACTTCTGAAAGTAAAATTACTTTGGAGGTAAGGGTAATTACCACACAAAAAAACATTTGACTTGTTGACTGTGTTCTGTACTGATTTCACCCTCACTTCAAATTAATTTAATAGCTGTCTTGGTTTTCTGACTTCGAGGTTGGGCTTTCTACAGAATGTTAACATACACCCACACAGGAAGCTTTCAAGCTGTCTTGTAGACCCACTTTTTCATAAGAAAGTTTCTCTCAACCCAAAATAGAATTTACAGGCTACTAGGATAACAACATGTATGCTCTTTTTATTTTCTACCCAGTCGTATGAGCAATTGTAAGCATCACTCCTTGTCGTATGCAAATAAAGTGAAAGCAGCATTGTAAAGGAGGAATTTTAAATCTTAAGAGAGCCAAAACATGGAAGTGCAATTTAGCATTAGAGAGGTGCTCCTGATATTTTGTACATTTGAAAGTATAATGCAACTATATTGTATTCACCCTACATTCCAAGGATATTGGAAGACTTTATAAACATGACAGTTTCAGTAGCTTTCAGAAACTAATCTAGTTCACAATCCATAACACCCTTTTTGTTTTGACCCACTGCTTGAAAAGTGTTGACCTAAATAACACAACCATTGGCTGACAGAACAGAGAAGGCAGGCATAGTGAGGAGGAAAAATCTCATTCAAATGACCAAAACTGGTGGCACCAAATCAAGGCCTAAAAATAAAGACAGGGGTGACAAAACTTTACAACCTTGGAAATGTATTGCATTTGTCAAAGGAAAAACAATTGGCAACATTTTCTTGTAATTTTCACTTAGTATCTCACACTTACCTCAGTTAATTTGGTTTTAATTCCTCTTTCGTTTTGAGGCTTTAGAAGATGTAGATGTCTGTGACTAAAACACTAAATAGCACGATGTTTATTTCAGTATTCGATAAATGAATCGCCTTTGCTGTTTCAGTGTTTGCTGTCAAGTAAACTTGGACCCAAGCTGTTTCAATAGCAGTGGAATCAATGTAAAGGCGTATAACTATTCACAAGAAGAGTTTTCACTGCTCAAAACGCTGCACATCATAGCACCTAATCTGTCTCCTTCAAACTAAGTGCTTGTCGGACAGCATCTGAAACCACCTCCCACCACACCGTTCCCATTTTGGAATTGGGGGGGGGGCTGTGTCCAACAATTTCTGATTTCTGAATTTCCAACTTTCTGAAATTGACGATCCAACAATCACACCCACTTCACACAGTGATTGGCCAGATGTGTGGAGACGAGAAAGAAGGCAGGGTTTGAACTTCTCTCTCAAGCTCTCAAACTACTTTTGTCAATTTTGATAGGTAAAACTGAGTGTAAAACTTAAATGCCTTTATGAAGAGTTAGACCAAAAGTGTGTGCCCTTATCGCCATTTGAACAATTATTGTGGCTTGCCTCTCCATGACGACAGGCTTTTCACTCTACCTTGGCTATTCATAACTGCTATAGATAGTTTTGGCTTTTGACTTCTGATCCATATCTCATATTTTGTGTAAGTTTTTGTTTCTTTGTTGAATACAACATGCATCCGTATTAAACAACTGATTACAAACTACCAAAAATTAGAAGTCATAAAGGGTTCACTTTTGTATTTGGTGCTTTTTAAATGCCTTTAAAGTGTCAAAGTGAAAGTGAAAATACCAATAATAATAATAGTAATAATAATAATAATACATTATTATTATTATTATTATTATTATTATTGTATGCTCTGCAGGCTCTTTTCTGCTTTTAATTTATTTTTATTTCTATTCATTAAAATGTTTGGACTGTACATAAATAGCCCCCAGCAAGTAAATGTAGACTGTGTATGTATTTGTATGAGAAAGCATATGTACAAGAGAGGCTGTATGCAAGACAGAGTGGTTGCATACATACACAAATTATGTTCATCTCTTTGAATAGTTGTGTGTGTGTGTGTGTGTGTGTGTGTGTTTGTTCACTTGGCAATGGTGGCCAGTCCCCAGACTCTCTCTGTCTCCACTAACATCTGGCCTCTCACAGACTTAGCCTGGAGACACACACACACACACACACACACACACCAGGCGACATGCAAACTCACCCACTTTATCTTCCAAATGCCCACTCACTTACACACACACTTTGTCACTCATTTAGTCTCACAGAGACAGACACACACACACACACACACACACACACACACACACACATGCAGGCTGATAAATTTCTCCAGTCAGTGTTCCCAGCTTCTCAAGTGATTGATTGATCAATTGTAGTGAATAATTCTTTGGTCCTACTGGGACTGACAAACAACAGATATTATCACATTGGTAAAATATCGGTCCTGGCTCACATCTGATTTGTTCTTATGAGGCAGTCATATCAATTACACATATTGCTTCTGCTGCGAGTGGTAAACATCATACAGAAGCCTCCTGGTCAGTGTCAGAGTGCTTGTGTGACTGTCCAGGAGTGAGACCAAATTAAGACCAAGATCAAGACTAATCAAGTCAAGTCAAGACTCATGGCGACTATAGTCTGTGGGATAACAACATCCTTCTTCATTGCATGTTACACTGTGTGAGATGGGTCTAACAGTGGTTTCAGACCTAATGTGCAAGAGTGGATAATTCGCATGAAGTAGAGTGCCAAATGAAGAGCAGCCCACATGCTATGGACTACAACTGAACGTAAATTATTACAATATTAATTTTCTAAACTGGTATCCTCATTCTCTCAGATTTTCTCAGTACTTGAGATTTTTTAACACAAGTCCCAGTAGGATCGGAGAGTAAAATTATTGCTGTCATAACTTTTGCATGCAAAATGACAGAATCCCATTGGGCATGTGTTGTGGAGGTCAGTGTATTTGGGGTCAAAATTCAATTTGATTGAACATTGGCCGCTAAACAAAACGGTTCGGAACCACTGCTTTAATCTTTAACAATGTATTGTATTTTCTAATTTTTGTATTTTCTATTTTTATACAGCTTGTCAGATGAATGTACTGAAGTAAAAAAAGAACAGTATTTTCATCTGAAATGTAGTGAAGTAGAAGTATAAAATAGCATATAATAATGTAATAATAATATAAGGTAGAAATACCTTAAATGCAGTACTTGAGTAAGTGTACTGTATGTAGTACGCACTTTCCACCTCTGATATTAGTCAGTAACTAGATGTCTGCATGTCTAGTGTATGTTTGTGCAGTTAGAACATTGAACTAATAAAACCATGAATCGATTTAATAAATCCAAATAAAACATTTTGTCAGACTTGAATGGTTTCTTTGAAGTGTGCATGCTCACACAATCCATGGGTATTTGCAAACAATGACAATCTGTTCTCTCAGTCAATGTAAGCCAAAAGATGAGGGGTTTACAAAAATACCCAGTCTGTGTCCATAGATGATGATGAAATATCAGCAAGGCCACCCTCAGTCCTCACTGCTGGAATAACAATCACAGCAACAGTAACGGGAGAGAGAGAAAAAAAGATGCAATGAGATGATAAAAGAGGAGGAGAGAATGGGAAGACATGCCATTATTGCTGGGAGACATGTCATTTCTCCATGTTGAAGGTCACACCAGGACTTTTAGACCCTGAAAAATAAAAGTACACTTTGACTAATGCCCTACAGTTGCATGAGGTGTAAAATGGTGCCAGTTAATCAAAATACAATGTTTAAAGGCATTACACAAAGATAATAATAATAATAATACATAACGAAGTAGATCACCTTTGCCAGAAGGGTGATGAGGTGATGAAGTTGCTCAACATACTATTTTATAGAAACAGGTTTTCAGGTATTTGGAAATATGTACAGGAATAGATCTTTTTACACATTTTTTTAAAGAGATTTGATGTTGCCTTGTGTCAAAAATACACTGACTGCAGTTGACAGTAAACATCGTGGCAAGAATAGTTCACAATGATCTTCTACTAATAAAAAAGTGATGAGAGAAATGGAAGAAGACCTAAATGTTACATCCCATTAGTCCTTGTCTGTGTTTCCTGTTTTATTTTGAAATTCTAACCTGTCTTGTCATTTCAATTCCTGCTCTCGTGTCTCTCCTAGTCCTTGATTATCCACACCTGCTCCCCATTACTCACCTGCCTCTGATTCCCTCACCAGCCATTTCCCTACTTATACCGGTCCCCTTCCTTTGTTCAGTGTTGGTTCATACTGATTGTCATGTGTCTAGTTTTTATGCTCTTGGTTTTGGACGGTGTCCCTGTGCTTCTGTCTCCTAAACCCGGACCTGCCAGTTATCTGTTGCCTGTCTACCTGCCTACCTGTCTACCTGTACCTGCATGTAAATAAATTGATCTTGGAACTGCTTGAGCCTGCTTGTTGTCTGCATTTGGGTCCTTCCCCTGCTGCCTAAACGACTCACCCTAACACTAAATGAGCTGTTGATTATGATGCAGATCATCCGAAGTCCGAAACTCCTTTGTCCCTGCTGCTATTGCCCTGTTAAATAACTATGTAAATCTATGTGTCTGTGTGTCGATTGGTGTATGTACATTGTTGATATTGATTGTATTGTTGCTGGCTGTGCACCAAATTGCCCCTCGGGGATAATAAAGATTACTTTGACTTTGACTTTGAAAGTCTTAAAATAAAACTGAAAATGTTCGGTAATTGTATTTTTAGCCATGCCATAAGGATGGCAAACTTAGTCTGTCAGTCGGTCCACCACTTTGGTCCAGATGGCAATCCATCCAACAAAAAAGATTTGTCCCCAAAGGATATATCTTACAGATGTTGGTGGTCCCCTTACTATTCCTCTGGTGACACTGTGAAGTTGACATTTGTAATTCAGAGAAATATCTTGATAAGTATTGGACGGATTGTCATGACATTTGGTACAGATATCCATGGTGACGCTGTATGCTAATGACTTTGGTGATTCCTCGACTTTTCCTCAAGCACGTTGTTCTGAAGCTTTCGGTCCCACCACATAATGAAATATTTGTCATTTAATCTCTGTCTTACTGACAAGGTGCTCAGATGTTACCATCCAGAACATTAGTTGTAGCTTATTTAGCTAAGAATGTGGTCAGAAAACCCCAGGCACACGTTTCAGCTTTTTAGAAAAACTCACTGAGTGGAGGTTCTATTGGAGATGCTATTGGCTCGGTAGCCTTTTAGAATATGTGTAATACAAATTTAAAAAAAGATGCCGGTTCTCAAAGATGTGTGTGTAACATAGCAGGTTTACAGATGGCATCCCCGGTGTAGATGTGTGTAATTGCAGGTGCACTGTGTGGATGCTGGAGCTGTGTGTTACATCACAGGTGCGTGGAGGTTTGTGTCGTCTGAGGTGTTTCACGTGAATGACACTTCAAGTTCCGTACCTGTTTGTGGAAGCCTGGAAATGTGTGCGGCAACCAGGTGGTGTGTGCAGACACTGAAGATGTGCGTGGATATTGGAGGTGTATGTGGCATCACAGGTGCGTATGTGACCTGTTTTAAGTGTGACATTGCAATTGTATGTGGGCTTTGCAAATGTGTGTACTGCAGTTGTGTAAAGCAGGTATTTTTGGTAATACAGTTGTGTGTGTGTGTGTGAGTAAAGTTTGTCATATCATAAGGATGTGTGTCTGTCTGCAGTATTGCCAAATCATGACAAAAGAAATAAGAAATGTTTCTGAGCATCTGTATCTAGAAAACTAGAACAATTTACTGTAGCTCACATTTTGTAAAAATAGCTACATTGCTGTGATATTTAAAATTATTCTTCAGTTATTCTAATCATTACATTCAAAAGTGGAATTATATTTAGTGATGTGACTGCTATGTTATCTACTTTGGGTAATAACGACAAACGTCACGAAAGGAGAGTCACGCATGAGAATTAAAGCTGAGGATATCATCCAAATTGATGCTGCTGTAAATTTGTAGTTTGGTTAACCTAACTTTTTTTTTTTTTTTTTTTACAAAGCTCTCCTCAACAAACAAACACCTCGTTTGTGTTCTGTGTTAGACTTACTTGAATTGTGGCAGTTACAATACTCACTTCAAACACTGGCCTACCCAGGTCCCTCATATGAACTTCAAACAAAAATTGACTATGTTCTACCTTTTGTAGCAATTTCAAATTGCAATAAAGTAGTAAATCGCACCATAATGTACACTGTAAGGTGTCTGTTATTGTCAAAGCACTGTTTAACAGGTGGAATTGTAATGGGTTGTGCACCTCTAGTAGTCTATAGCTGTATTGATGTAGATGAATAAAAGTTAAATTTACTTTTATCAAACAAATAACCACTGAAAAAAAACACTGAACCAAATAATCTGAATTAACCATTATGGTGTCATATATTTTCTTCATTTTCTATTGCCATGGCAAAGTTTCACATAGAATTAAGTGCAAAAATCTAAATTTGAAGAACCTGAATTTCATAATCTGTACAGTACACACAGTTTTATTAAGCCTACATCTATCCAAGTTACACCTAAGTCCAGTCTGAAGTGAAAGAACATAGCAATAGATTGGGGAAAAACATGATTGTAATATTGTAAGTGTCCTACTACTTCTATTGTCTTTCAGTTGGTTAGATAGTGTCTCAAGGCAGCAATCTTCTATCACGTGAAGGACTTGATTGAGCTTTTGACGGTTCTGGGAACCTAGACTGGAGTTGAGACGGCTGATCTCAAACTTGTGCTACCAGCTAGCTGACATTAGGTGTTTTCACCTCAGCAAAACACTCCAGTTTCATTAAAAGACTTGCATGGTAACATTTGCTATTTTATGTTGACGACACTAGCTGCTACTATTTTCTCCCTCTGCTGCTTATTAAAATGTCAGGCAGGCACATAGTAGGCCCATATTAACCTAATTTCAGTACGATATTTTGCCCCAACAAAACCAAATGAAAACCAATCAGCTTAATGCTAGTCAGCTAGCTAACTGGCTAATTTCCACTCCGCTCCTCTGAGAATTCTGCTCGCGGCTCCAGAAAAAATAGACTCAATGCCGAAAATACCGTTACTATTTACTAAAAGATTATTACTATTTGGGTTGATAATCTTTAAAACAGAGATTTTATGTCAATAAAACTTAATGTCTTGCTAATGTGTCATGGGCAATACCCTTAAGGGAAAGCAAACTAAGAAGAGGAAAAAAAAAAGTTTTTGCCATATGGGTTAGGTGAGTAACGTTCATTGGAATAAATTGGCACCATATTGTAATGGGGCATCCAGTTTTTATAATAGTTATCGGCTTACCGCTGTCCACATCTTGAAGCCATTGAACCTCAATTTGTCAAATTGAATCTTTACACTGAGATGAAATGAGAAAATGGCAGTCGTCACTGCCGATATATGCTAAGACACCTGCCAATCAAGCAAACTATATTCTTAACGGAACCACCAAGAAACAAGTTAGAACAAGCAAAATTAACTTTTGCGACATTTCACCTCGGCGTCACCATTCAGCAGTAAATTCTGGTGGGTTCGTTCTGTACATAGTGGTGTAGAGCTTCTGACAAATGCTGATGCAGTAATGGGGTCTGAATGACAAAAGGTAAACACAAAGGTTTTTCCAATCTATAATTCACAAAAGAGGGGGGCAGATATGAATAAGGGAATATGACTGACTCATCTGCTGAGAGGGAAAGGCTGCAAGATCTGACGTAGTTAATTATTTCTGTACAGCTTCTGTTTACACTTTGAATATGAGAAGTAAGTGCATGAGTCATCCCAATTCTTTTTACCAAGCCAAACAAGTTTTAACCCTAATGTTTTTGTTGGAATTTTTATTTATTTTTTGTTGCATTTCCCTTCAAATTTTGTAAGACCCACAGCTGTCAAATGGTCAAGGTGTGATCCAAATCTTTTTTTTCGTTTCTATCCACCTGTTTTTATGGGCAAATTGAAAATACCCATAAAAACAGGTGGATGGAAGCGCACATACCTGAGTGAAAATGCTGGAAGAAGAAAAAAAGTCTAAATGTAGACTTGTCTAAATGTCTAAAAAGGATTAATAAGATGAAAGGTAACAGTTAAAGAAAATAAACAATGTAGTATGTGATTTGGTTAATTAAAGCAAAACAGCGATGCTAACGTAATGCAATTAGCTTCTCTCAAGGGGATTTATCATCAACTCTTATCACGGGGCGGCACGGTGGTGCAGTGGTTATAGCAATAGGGTTCTTGGTTCGACCTTACTGGTCGGCTGGGGCCTTTCTGTGTGGAGTTTGCATGTTCTCGTCATGTTTGCGTGGGTTCTCTCCCGTTCCCCCAGCTTCCTCCCACCATCCAAAGACATGCAGGTTAATTGATGATTCTAAATTGCCTGTAGGTGTGAATGTTTGATTGTCTGTCTCTATGTGTCAGCCCTGTGATTGACTGGCGACCAGTCCAGGGTGTACCCCGCCTCTCGCCCAATGTCAGCTGGGATCGGCTCCGGCACTGAACATGCTCAAGGCCGACATCTAGCAAACCTGGCTAGAAAATTGCTCTCCAATCTGAAAGAAACCTGCTCCAGCCTGTGCAACGCCTGTGTTCTAACACTGCAAAAGTTAGGATTGCAACAAACTCTGAATTCTCTGACAAACGCAACTATCGCATTTTTCATTCACACCCAGCCAAGTGAGGATGAGAGATGACCTCATCTTCCTGCTGCCTGCTGAGAGAGAGAGAGAGAGAGAGAGAGAGAGAGAGAGAATGAGCGACTAGACTGAGCTGCCTCACTCTGAAATGAGTTTAATCACTCTACTTCATCTTTTGTAACAATGAATGTATTTACGCTACATATTTTGGTGCCCCATATTAATGTATTTATGCTACAGACCTAATCTTCTCCTAATTTGGCATACACAATCACTGTAATCCTATGACTAAATTTAGGACATAGCACATATTTGACAAACTGAGTAACAACTTAACAAATCCAATGACCGTATTAAATTGCAAAACTTTGAGCATATTGGCCTGTAAGGGGGCACTAGATTTGGACAATGTCTACACATTCAAAACACGTACGACCGATCATTTCAAGTTGGGTGTGTTATGGACGAAGACAAAAGTCTAAAAGAATCTTTTAGCTCAAGTTGATTGACAAGAAAGCACATTCCTTAATGGTCCCAATTCTTTTGAAACTGTGCTGGTGCTGCTCTAGTCCCACACACAACCTCTTCTGCGACTCTGCTGAGTATGCACTAGTGTTTCAACATCCCGTTTCAGCTTAACTTTCTGCCTGAGCCTAATGTTATTAACACCAGTATGAACAATAATGGTGTGAGCACTTGTGCAGAGGTCTGTGAGAGCAGGGATGAGCTCAAGTTGATCTGGGATTAAGCCACCAGACAGTATCCACAGGGCATTTCTCAAATCTAATTGTTGAATCTAATTAGATTCCCTCGGAAGTAGACATCTAGTGATTTGGATTCAACTTTTTTCAGACATCATTCCACCTGGATAACTGAAATGACCCTTCAGAGTTTTTGGGTGTTTAGAGAACATAGTGGACCTGTTATTGTCCACCATTCTCACCCTGTCATCACCCCTCTCAAAATTCTTACAGCAGCAAAATAGAGCATTGAGGTGACAGCTGTCACCATCTTTGCTACATACAGTTACCATGGTTACAGGTGTCCTTCTCTCCTAACGTGAGGTCAGTGGAAAAGTCTACTTCTACTTCTTCACACGCTGTTCATGTCACTCTGCTCTGCAGTACAGCAGAGTGACTCTCCTCATTAAATCCAGTTGTCATTTCCAAACTCTGGCTGTCTGAACAGAACCGCTCTCTCATTGTCCCTCTCGCTCACCTAGCATTATCGCAACATGTGTTCTCCACAGTGTGATGATTCAAAAGCTGGATTCACTCACTTGTTCACTAAAATGCTGTTCATGCTAATGCTAATCAGGAGCTGTACTGTGGGATTCCACAAATGCATGCAGGTTGAAAAATAAATTACCTTACCTGTTCCACAAAGTGTCATGCACCAAAAGGTCCCCAGCCCGCATGGGCTTACAAGACACTACAAGATCAAACAAGATCAATAACATCATGAGAGCAAAAGAACAAATATAATACACGTCCATACATGTCAAACAATATAAAAGCAAATATAACACAATCCTGCTTGTTAGACATTACAGCTATAAAACATAACTTAGGCACAGACTCTGCCTTTAACACATCCAACATGTGTTTAACATAAAGCGTCTTCCTATGCTGTTGGTAGGCTTTTAACACAAACTGAGCTAGGTGAAACACTTTGACTGTAAACAGGTACTACATTCTACAGTTTACATTCATCAGACATAGAAAACAAATCAGGACATTCTGCCAATATTTTAAGAAACAGCATATATCTAAGATTATGATATAATGGACAATAGAACAAAAAGTGCATTTCATGTTCCACCTCTCCCAAATCACACAGTTGACACTATTCTCCTCTGGAATTGAGTGCAAGCGTCCGGTTTCCACTGCCAGAGGCAAGATACCACATCTGGGCACAGACAGACCTCTGTGCTCTGGTCAGGTTGAGGGTGACATAGTGCTCTGGATGGTAAATACACTTAATCAGACTGTACGACTGACTGCATTAAAACAGTAATTAGCTCTTTTTTTGTTTTGTTTTTACTTTATTTAGTTTTATTCTCATTCTTCATCCTGAAAAAAAGGTTGACAACTATTAACTATTATTTTGAACCAGGAAGGCATGAGAGGAACCAAGATCGCAGTCATAATGTTCCGGTGCAGGAACAAAGGGGCTATCAGGGGCGCTAGGGGCCAGGCTAGGAGCTACTGGAGGAGCCTGGGGAGGTAGTTGATCTCGAAGACTACTGATGTTAGCGGATAGATTTTTTAAGCAGTCCTTGAGTGCTTGGTCATGCTGTCCAATTGAAGTGCCTTGCATGGACAGGGCTTGGTGGAGAGCCTCTGTGTCAGCTGGGTTCATTTTCATGGCCAGATTGCCGGTAGGTGGAAAACGGGCCTCATTTTAAACATTGCGTATGCACAAAAGAAGGCGTATGCCACTTTCTAAGCAAATTTGGGGATTTATAAAAAACAAACTTGATGGTTGAATATGCGGTCCTCCCCGGAAACTCTGACCCAATGCGTACTCACATGGAGAAATGAGAAACTGTGACTCTGATGGCAGAAGGATGAAGCACAAGAAACAGTGTGAAATTGATACCACTGTGGAAAATAAAACACAAGCCGTATGGAAATAAATAACACTTTTTATTCAGTAATAGTTTCACTGTACAGCTCATGTCACACAACACATTTTTTATATTTCCTTTAACTCCTTTGCAACATTGTTGATGGAGTCGATTGTTTCCCTTTGCATCTGTAGGACTGCATCTGTGCCTCCCTCCGCCTCTGTCACTACTCCAGTCAGGAAGGTTTCTCTGATAATTCCTTCCAGTTTATCATCAAGGGGGGAGAGCTCCGGTGTCCCCTTTTCCCTGCTGTGGCACAAACACTCTGCCTGTTTAAGGCTTTGCGCTTTTTGACATCCGCTTTTATGTCGGACTAGCTGGTAGCTGACATGACAAGGAACAGGAGACGGGCCACAGCAGAGCATGCAGGTCTGCAGGGAGAGGAGAAACAGGATTAGTCTCAGGTTAACAAGCAACGAGCAAATATCTCTAAGTAGGGTGGAAATGCAGACTTATTCATTACTTTAAGCTAACTATTCAACCATTTATAAATTACTTTTAGCTAATCATTTGAACTGTTTATCCATTACTTTTAGCTACCTGTTTAGACTTCTGTGCTCGCATGCTAACTAGTTTTCACTCACTCTTACATAACTTCAACAGGTGTTACAGCTGCCTTTAATATGTGGATATATTCTTTTAATCAAATTATAATTTCTATTTTTTTCGAATTAGTTGAGCTACTTCACAATCTTTCCACGTAGACCTACCCCCTGGCAACTGCAGAAGTACCCCTGGTTGGGAATCACTGGTCCAGATTACAGGATGGGATGCAGCAGGTGGGGCTCTGCTTGGGCTTCAGCACACCTGACACACAGGGAGAGAAAGAGAGAGACTGCAGGCTAGGCAGAGGTGGAGGGCATGACATCCCTGACTTTAAACAACAATATGATCTATTTTCTTGTAACCTGTTAGAGGCCTGCGTTATGGCTTGCAGTATCTAAGAGATATTCTAAGAGATATTTTTGGGCTGAGAATACAAGCTGCAGAAGTCAAGATAAAATAAAAGCTATAATAATGGTATCCTGTATTACAAAGCTGAATGAGACACGTCTGCTGCACTTTCATCTGTGCAGCAAAAAGTAATTAAAATGTCAAAAATATGGTGTGTTTAGAGTTTAATATTCAAGGTCAGGAATCAAAGGTTTTCCAAATATTTAGCAGTAGCTTTGGGTGGACCAAACATCCTCACACTTGCCTTCATTTAGTTGTAGAAAGTTTTGTGACATCCAGAACTTCTTATCAGCAAGACAGAGGTTGAGAGACAAAAGGCCACTAGGGTCGTTCCGCTTCACGGGTAGATACAGCTGTGTATGGTCTGCATATCAATGAAATGATACATGTTTTTTTATATTATAGAGCCAAGTTGTGGTATAGACACTGAAAAGAATAGGAGTAAAAGATAAAATGAGGGACACATGGATTTGCAGATAGTTTAGGTATTTCCTGTTGTGATTGACCAGGTTCGAATTGAGAGGGAAGATTTGAGCCAGGGAAGTTGGTTACCAAATTATAAAAACCAGCTTTGAAAAAGGGTGTGTATTAGCAACTATCCCTTAAAATGTAGTGGGTCCCAACCAAGGGGTCAGGAGCCCTGCAGGGGATCTCAAGATGAAATGAAGGGGTTGCAAGATGATTACTATCAAATGATGTTTATTATTCAGACTTAAATCATTTATGCAATTTCTTGCCAAACACTCAAAAAATTATTCAAATGAAACTTTAATGAGGGAAAATCTGTTTGATTGAATTGTTGACAACTCAAAGACATCCTGTGATGAGGGGCTGGTTAGAAGAAGATATTTCTTAATCAAAACAGGTTTGGAACAACTGCTGTACTGTATTTGTGTCTGGGTGTGTGTGTTTTTCCCTGAATGACCTTCTTTTGATGTAAATAAAGTGCAAACATTTATTTGTAGTTAAAACAGTTGATCATTTGATTAGTTAATTGCTCAGTAACTAGTTTGCTAATTGGTTTAATCCATTTGTTATGCAAAAATGCCAAACATTACTTTGTTTTACTTTGTCAGTTTAGATGGTTTGCTGCTTTTGTATTGTTTTTTTTTTTTTGTGATAATAAAGTTAATCTATTTGGGTTTTGGACTGTTGTTTGGACAAAATGAGCAAAATAAAGACAAAATAAAGACATCCCCTTAGGCTTTAGGAAATTATAATGGCCATTGTTTACTGTATATTAAATACTGTATATTATTTTACTATGTATATATTTGGTCTGTACTAACTTTATAGACCAAATGATTCATTCATTAATTAGAAAATGATTGTCTGATTAATTTATAATGAAAATAATCATTAGTTGCAGCCCTATATATTTTATTACGTTTTCAGTTTATGTACCTAGTATTGTTATTCTGTTCCTCCATATTGTAATTTTACTGTTATTTCTGTCTACTACATGGCATCTATTGCTATTTCATCAGTTCTACAATTTTAAAAATGCTTTTGCATACTCTTCATGATTCATTTTTGGTAGGTTATCAAATTTTTTCTTCACCAGCTTTTTTATTTGTGACACCATACTGTTTCAGACTTTTTCCCTATAATATTCATTTTTAACATGACCAATGTAATATATCATGCATTGTCCATCATGTTTCCCCTGGCACACATGGATAAAAAGTCTCCCTTTCCCATGTATCTTTAAGAGCAGGCTGTGGTGGGGGCAGGGTGGGGATGAACTCGTGTGGCTGTGGAGTTCCCTCCAAGGCCGCTAGGCGCGTCTCTGCTCCATGAAAGCTGCCGAGAGAGACTGAGGGCTGGAGGAGAGGAGGAGGAGGGGAGGG
>LKNJ01003009.1:0-17530 GCA_002120245.1 Maccullochella peelii | reverse complement strand
AGGCAGAGGCAGAGGACGGTGTTTTATCAGCCAAGTGCAGCCTGAATCGTGAGGAGCGGACGATGGGGGGAAAAAATCCCACTCTTGTTTCTTTTTCTCCAACATCACCGTCATTAACATGTAGACCGGTGCGCGTCAAAAGACCCGGAGCGTAATGGTATTTGCTGTCAAGGAGAATATAATTCTAATTATTTTGAATTAAAAAAAAAAAACATTTTGGATTAACAGCGGACTTGTTTTTGGACTAAAAGGCTCTCCTTAATTTGTTTCCGCTCGTGTGTAAATGTTGGACCGCATTTAACCTGAGTTTCTACCCGCCAGTCTTATTTCCCAGGCTTATTTCCAACGCTTGAGCGTAGGGATTTTTTGGGGGGCTATGTGGCTTTTGAAAGGAATGCACCTTATCCTAACGGGACGGAACGCACAGAGGAATATTGTCTGAGGTGGAAAAAAGCAGCGGATGGGATCCTTCCTTAACGGTAAATACACATTCAGACTTAAATTCTGCAAGCTCCATTAGACATTAAGAAATTCTGCTGAGGGCTTTGACACTGCGATGCAGTGGGCTGATTTTCTTAGTTGATGATTTACTCGGGAGAATTATCCAGAGGAGGTGGTGTTGGAGGTGGAGGTGGAGGACAAGTTCAAGTGGATGTTGAGATAATTAATGCATTTTTCTCCACATGACGTTATTTCTGCTTAGTGGAAGGGGTTAGTGATGAGAGGAACTGCATCGGAGAGACTGTTGGAAACGTCCCCTTGCACATCAGAAAGCTACATCTCCTCCGCTTCTGTCTGCCTCTTGGGCTCTCACTCTGTTCCAAGCGCATGGACGCACAGAGCTGCGCACTTTCACCCGGCAAGCTGCGTAAAATAGCCGGGTTCGAACATAACGCTTTGGCTGAAATGTCGGAGTGGTGAATTTGGTCTCAGAAATATTACTCTGCTGTAGAATTGTATGAAATACCAACAAATTCAATATCCGTCGGTCAGTCCGTCGTTTGCCACCTGCAGACTGTGAGTGCGAGTGTAAATCTATCTTAAACTGCCACTGCTCAGCATGGTCTTCTATTAATGAAAGAAAAAATAGATTTTATTCATTCTTAATCCAAATTAACAATCTTAATTAGTAGATTTTGGATATTGATGCTGGAATTAGATTTATTAAAATGCTCGTTAATCAAGTTAACGCAAACCTCCTAGGCTGATTGCTGGGGGTCAGGATGGAGGGGGATTGAAAAGAATGGTGTGTGTGTGTGTGTGTGTGTGTGTGTGTGTGTGTGTGTGTGTGCGCGCGCACATGGTGAATGGAGTCTCTCTATCCTCTGTCCGATCCAGGAGGAGGAGGAGGAGGAGGAGGAGGAGGAAAGTAGCGCCCGTCGGCCGCTGCGGGGGCACCATCACCATATAAAACTGGATGAATGCGGTGTTTGTGTGTGTGAGTGCGCCTAGGACTTGTCCCAGCAAAAATGAAGTAGAAAGAGCCTTTGGATGCTGCCATGTGGCCCTCGCAGATATTCTTTAATGACATTATCCCATCACCCTAACACCCATAGGTACAGGGGCCAGGCTTCGATAGGGTGAGAAGTAACTCAGTTACAGAGATGGCTTGAGCTATGTAAGCATTACAAAAATCGCCTTGCAGATGATCCTAATCAAGCCTAATCAAGTGATCATGCATGTGTTTTGTTTCATAGAGGCTACTGTCAAGCGGCACAGTAGCTCAAAATGAACGTGATCTCATGTGTTCAGATTTGCCAAAATATAGTCAGTGATGCTAGGGATTCTGTGTCTCCTGGACTACATGTGACCCCCCCACCCCCATCTTAAGGCTGAATGTATGAATGTGCCTCAGCTTGGTCTCCACAATTTAAAAAAGAGACTGAGAGACTGACTGTATAGGGGCAGACCTAAGATTACACTTTGACTCAAATGCATACACGGGCGATGTTTCATGAATCACCAGGAATAAAAAACAGCAATCCAAATGCACACATGCTATTAGGCATTTGAGGTTACATTATACATGTGACCTCTGCGTAATATGTGAAGCACACTTACAAGCAATGCCTCATAGCTTAACAGCAAGTAAAGAGGATTATTTTTGAGAGATAAAATGTGTAATTAATCTAATAAAGGCATGAGATCACGTGGCAAGAATGCAGTTCCAGGCATTAGATCTGCCTATGGCCTGTTCCTCAATTTTTCTCCCCCCCTCTCTCCTCTGTTTCTCGCTGCGTTATTGTGTTGTGGGGCAGGCTCCAGCAGTTCACACCACTCAGTCCCAGGGGCTCTGATCTACATAGCTCAGCCCTCAAGGAAAACATCTACTCACCACTCATCGTTGTCTTCGTCTTTTCTCCCTTCACCTACTGCTCCCTTGGTTTACCCACATCCTCCTCTCCTCTCCACCTCTTACCTCATCTACTGTTTCTCTACATAGGAGGGAGCTAGTTCATAAATTATAGATTCTTTGTTGACTCGTGCTGGGGTCCTGTTGTTTCTGGAGAAAGTGGCCACCTTACTCTCTGTGGTTACCCGTTTTGTTTTGCGGGGTTCTGTACGTGAAGCTGGCCCATTCATCCTCCTCCCAGTTCAACAAAGCTTTTAAATTTGGGGTTCTAAACACCAATAATGACAGCAGCAGTTGGTTTAGAAAAAAAGTTAAGAAGGTATAGAATTTAACAAGCCACTGTCACACTGAGTGCTTTATTTATGACAGAATGTCCAACAGGTCTGTCCCAATTCAGAGGTGGCCTTCTTCCAAGGACATGGCTTACGCCGGTGTAGCTTTCAGAGGGCTGAGGGGCAGTGGCCTGAACCTGTGTCATAGTCTCCAGAAGATTCATTATGATTTTACACCCCAAGCATCAAGCTCTAAACTAACAGTGCATTCAGGTGTTCATCAACTTGTTAAGTAAGAAATGTCAGTGTTTACCGTCACAAGGTTGCCCTTGAATGGCTGACAATGTGATAAAGTGGGTATGTTCCACCATACTGAGTTTTCTGCTTTTGTTGTGATGTTTCATTTCACAAGAGGGACTATTTGCAAACTGCGAACCAAGTTAATTGTGAATACATGCATCTAACTTAATTTCTATAGCACAATGTGTGTTGTAACATCCACATGACCATGTGATATTTACAGATATTTACAGAGAACTGCATACTGAGAAAGTGACCTGCATGCAACAGATTTTTTGGGGTTCTGAAGGCTTTACACTGCTTTTACCCTCAAAATGTCATTTCCCAACTTCATTTGGAAGGAGCCTTTATATTGGGACAGGCCTTGATGACACATTATGATGTATTTTATTTTAAAATGTGGACTTGGAAGGAGCAGCCACGAGTTACAGTTACTGAATGCAATACACCAGAGCATCTGTACTGTATTAAATGTGTTGCCCAAAGCTACATAAAACAGTAATCTTGCACATTATAACTTTAAAACTGCAGTAGGTCACTTTTATCGACAAACATTTTAAGGTTTTAGAATTTACATAAATAATTGAGTGTATTTGGTTGAAAGAGTGAATAGTGTTGAAACCATGTGACGTCTAAAGCAGAAGGCTTTAGTTTTAAATCTTTGAAGATTTGACCTCTTTCCTCATAAACAAAAAAAGCACTTTTAAGCAAGCATTGATGACGTGTACAATATTGCATTTACTGTAAATAGTACATTGTTAAAATATTAGTACTGGGTTAGCAAATATGTCAATTTGTCAGTGTAGGATATCTTCCTCTCCAGAAAATGACACTGCATTGGTCGTTTATTAAAATGTGTTTGACTTCAGTAGCAAGTAGTATAACCAGCATGACATTATACCCCTGAAAACCTCTTCAGAGCTGCATGGTTGGATGTGCAAAGTCCTCACTGGAGACCAGAAGTTAGCGTTGGTTTCTTTTAGCCATGACGCTCAGTCGTTTTTGAGAATGGTCATATTGGTTGTTTTAGAAGACATTGTCAAGCAACCTATTTTTTTTTGCTCAAGTGTGATGACTTGTTAGAAAGGACATCTCGTGTGTGTCTCTCAATACATTGTATTGTTGCTTGTCCATGGGGCAGCAGCTCAGTCTAGAGATAGAGGCCAACTAATAGCTAAAAGGTTGCTGGTTTGATCCCTGGAACTGTTTTTTAAGGGTAAAGTGGAGATTGTGTGGTATTGAATCAATGGTGTAGAAACACTGCTGAATATACCATATTTTGCTAAAATCTAATTACACTGGAATCATGGCAACAAGGAAACAATTACAATATTTTAAACGTGCCCTCACACTGTCAATACCTAATTTATTTTCTGCTGTCTCAGTAAAAGAAGATGCATAAGTGGTCTCACACAGCTAATCTATACTTTATTTGAGAAGAAAGTGGTTCAGGTTTCCACTTTTGTTTCCTCTCACATGTTGATGAAAATGTGTTTTTACTGCTTGCTTCTGCTCTGGTGGCAGGATGACACTCACTGCATGGACTGCAGACTAGTGAATTTGTCAGGGATGAGAATCAAGACACAGTTCCAGCTTCCAGCTCTGAATTGGTAAGAAAAGAGAGAAAGCATAACAAAAAACCCAGCAAAAATAGAATATTGCTTTTCACTGTAGAAAATAGATTGCCATGTATCCATTACAAATGGAGGTTTTCATACTCTTATGAAAATATGGGTTTGTAATAATGAACTGACCATTTAAAGACGACAAGAGGTTTGCATCCTCTGAGTTCATCCAGTCACACATCTAACTCATCCATCCATGCAAATCACAACCTCATCCTGTGGTTATTACAGCTAGAAAATATCTTGTATTTGCATTTGGGTGCTTTGCACTCACAGTGAGGAGCTGATGAACAATAGTAACTAGCAGAAGCAATCCCTTAAGAAACAAACCACAGCTATTCTCATGCTTTGATAATCATGCTAATATTGTGCGTCAACATTTTTGCCACCAACAGCACCTGGGCTGTTGTAGGTGCATAATACCGCTCTGCTCATGCTGTTTCTTTTAATTATCAGGATGTTTTAATTGCATAGAAAGAAAATAAAACTTGCATGCATGTAATTTAAAAATGCAAATCAGTGTTTTGGAAAGGAAACAGGCTGCGTCACAGTGAAAGAAAAAATGCAAGTCATTAAAGGTGATCATGTTCATAGACATCAGAGCAAAACGTAACAGGGGAGTCACGATTCCACCAACAGCCACATCCAGATAAAGAATTCAGATTGATGGACAGGGAAGAAGCTGTTGCTGCTCAAATAAAAAAGACCACAGGGTGCACTGATACCTGCATGTTATCAGTAATGACAGACAGAGGTGATAAGAAACACGGCATGCAGCCGAAAAGATAGAATACTATTCTGTACCATTTCAGCGGGGGAACCTTGTTTATGGCGAGTGACTGCCGAAACCAAATCCATGTACTGAGAATCCAATTCAGCCGTGCAACATCAGTCCAGGCCAGTGGGGGGACTTTGACTATTGCACAGAATAACATGGTGTCTGTGTGGAGCCACACTTGTTGAAGCTCCTGGCAACTCCAGATTTGTCTTCTGCTCTGTGTATAGCCACTTCTGCGCTCACTGATGCGGATGTGTAGCCATTGGTTAGTCGTATCTGCATGCTGTTATCCAGAAGGACGGGAAAGGGAGAAATGAGGAGGAGGAACAGAATGTCCTGAGAGCATTTCACCTTGGCTTGGGATGGGAATTTCTTCCTCTTACATGGCTGGTAGCAGTAGATTATTTTATCAGCAGAAGGTTCAGTGCAGAGGTTTAGTGTCACAATGCATAAATGCTCTTTCTAAGAATCAAATCAGCATTGGCATAGTGGAGAATGGTACTGATTCTTCATCTCTGTGCCGTTTCTGAGAATTTCATCAGCACTGGTTTCAGTGGAGAGTTTTAGTGTTATATTTTAATGTTGAAAAACAACTAGCCTCTTGCCTTAATCTCCAATCTTCAGTCAACATACCGCTGCTTAACCAACCACATGAGTGGTTGGCTGGTTTTAAACAGCACCCATACCACTCTTATTCAGAAGCTCTCCATTGAAACAGTACTGATTAAATCCTCAGGAACCATGATACGAATAAAATTCTCCACATGACTGTACACTGGACATTTTTCTTAAGTTTGTGTCGTATGATGCAATGTATTTCAGAGATTATTTTATCCCCATTGCTTTTTAACTCTTCAATACTGCAGGACTCTGAGGCTAAATCCACACTACTACGTTTTTGTTTTAAAACTCCTAACTTTTGTGTTGTTTACCTAGCCTCCACACTACTCCGGCGCTTTATGAGCCCTAAAACCGAGACCTTTAAAAACGCTGCTGACTCTTTTTTTTTACTTTGAAAACTCTGGATTGCGTTTTAGTGAGGATGAGCAGAAACGGAGACGTTCTAAAACGATGATGCAGACACCCACGTTCACTTCCTGATTGGCTTTATCAGCCACAGTGTGTCCTTCCCTGACTCAACAAACAACAGCCTTGACTACCAGCGGTTAATTCAACACTTCCTTTCAGTAACAGTTCCACCTGGTCGTCGGTCCAAGCAGAGAAATCTCTGCTCTTACTTTTCTCCATCACTGTTCTGTCCTGCAACTAACTAATCAACCAACCGCAGAGTAGAATATCTGCTTCCTGTTTACACCGGCACGTGCATGCCCAGTGCACGTGAATGGTCACATGATGTGCGTTTCTAGGTGTGTAGTATGGATGGAGATTATTTCTGAAACAGTGATACGAAGATCATGTGTACGCAGTTTTAAAATGAAAACGTAGTAATGTGGATGGAGCCTTAGCGATGGATCATTGTTACAAATGAATGTTGGGCAGCTGAGCACTGTTTAAAGCCACAAAACATAATTTTTACTTTTTGGTAAAAACATACATGAAATGTATAAAATTATTTACCAGACACCTGGATTATTTCCATTTTATGTAATGCTGTAACCACAAAAAAGATTTTACAAGTTTTACTCAGTGTAAGCATCATAACGTAAATAATTTTCAGTGTTGCAATACGTTAAGAAATTATGTATGAAAAAAAAAACAGTTTCCCCTAAAATTTAACTGACTTTTCAGATCATACAATGGCTATTAAATTACTTAAACTACTATCACATCCATCTGTCGTTTAGTCCAGAAAAGGATCTGCATGAGCAGACTATATATTTATGCAAGCCACTTGGTAACCATGATAACACGTATGCACGTCAGCACCTGAATGCAGGGATTGTTACAACAGGGGTTTGAATGAGCCTCTTTTTCATCCCCGCTACACAGCCGTCATTATTCACAACAGTAGGTTGAGTTGCAGTCTCGACTGATAATGCCCCATCATCAGTTTTCAATTCAGTTACGTGCGGCATGACTTGCTGTCAGTCACATGATTTGCCCAGATGGGTCCATGTAGTGCTGATGATGCAGGATGACAGTTGCCAAAATGGAACCAATCATTGAACTACCTGCAAGTCGAAATGTCTTCATGTTTACTCTTCTGGGTTAGTCTGTACAAAGAGAGTGTGAACACAAGCTGGACCACAACTTAAAGGCAAAAAAATACTACTTCTGTCCTTGGTCTGGATAAAATGAACAGAACTACAGGTGGCGTCATTGCCTTTGTTGTAGTGTTGGTGTAAATTGAGACTTTATGAATCCAATGAATTAAACCTGTTAACATGAAATGGATCCTGAAAACATTTCATGTGACATAGCATTATGTTTAAATATCCTGCCATACTGTAGGTTTCACTGTAGATCCTACAGTACTGAGAACATCAGAGTAATAGGGGGTAGTGGCACAACATTCATTTGACTGCTCTTCAAACCACTCGCTACAGTGTCTGCCCTGCAAATGGTTCCTGACAGAAAGGTCTATATAGAGTAATGGGAATCTCTCTTTCTTGCTTAGTTTGCTGAGTGAACACAGCTGAAGGAGCTGAGCAGGGCTAGCAATGCTGTTGCATTTGCATGGATTGCATTACATGATGCACAACATCAAGTGTTTTGCTCTTCACACAAACCATCAGCCCACAGCCAACATTAAAATTAGGTGGGAAACAGTTGTGTCACAGTCTGTCTCCCTGTCCCTCCTCTCCAGCCATATTTATGATTTCCCAGTGTTTTTCTTCACTAGTCCGCCAGATGCCCTCGGACTTTCCCTCCCTTCCACATCACCTGACT
Source organism: Maccullochella peelii (assembly GCA_002120245.1). Lineage (NCBI taxonomy): Eukaryota > Metazoa > Chordata > Actinopteri > Centrarchiformes > Percichthyidae > Maccullochella > Maccullochella peelii. The sequence continues at coordinate 9,352 of LKNJ01003009.1, read as the reverse complement.
GCCTCACCTAACTACACACCTGTTTTTACTTCCCTCATCAGACTTGTGCTTGTTCACCTGCTCACCTGCTTTAACTTGTCTCACCAACCACTCTTTACATATACCGGTCCACTTCCTTTGTTCAGTTGTTGGTTCATCCTGGTTTCTTTGGGCCACTTGCCTTGTACCTTGTGTTTATGCCTACAAGCTTCGGTAACCCAAACCTGGACCTCAACCTGCTTGACTGTTGACTGTCTATCGGTTACCTGTCTGCCTGCCAGTAAACTCTATACAATAAATTACCAAATTCATCCTGTCTGTCCCCATTGCCCTGCATTTCCTGAGTCGTGACAGAGTGTAATAGTCTGAAAACCATAATATAGGCCTAAAAAATAAATAGCACAATGTTGGAAACCAAACAGTGGAATTAACTAACACTGCAAAGGAAATACTTAAGTACTGGGCCAGATACAGATACAATGCTAAAGATTTTCAAACAGGATGTTCCACATTCACAACTCGGAGTAACTACCATATTGTAAACATATTGAAATCTGATTTGTTATGATTGTGAAAGCAAGTGCTCCTAGAAATCTTCACAAAATGTTTATATTTTAGAATGTTAGTCTCGTTCTGACCGTACTAAAGCATTTGGTAAATGAGAAACTGAGATACAAGTAAACAGACATTTCCAGTTGTTACTCACCGGTTTAGTGATGCTCAGCGAAGGGACAGTGTGCGTGAGATCACTGAATAGAGCAGCCTTCTACTTCAGCCATCTTGTGACCTCGCTGCGCTCAGTCAGTTGCTTTTGTTGACCGAGGTGAGTTTTCTGTGAATAGGGGCATTTTATTACAGTGTAGCTCAGCCCGGTCTCCCCAGGAACTATGTTAATAGTAGATGATGCCAAAATTGCTAGAGCTAGTGCAGTATTTGTGTCGCGACGTTGACAGTATGAAAGTAAGATGTTCTACATATTCTACACCCACCACAGAGGATTTCTAAGTTTGTGTCCACTCACCGGCGTGTAATCAAGAAAAATGAGAAAAAAATTTTCTTGCCAAGTGATGTCTTGCAGTTGTGAGAGTAATTTCTGTCTAGGTAGCAAAGGGGGGAAATGGTGTTACGTTATCATACCATTACAAACGTGATGCAGTGGATGGTTGAGTCAATAAAGTAGGGCTTTACTAACCTTTTTCTTTTTTTTTTTTAACAATGCATACATCTGCAGATTATTTTCTTAATTCATCGCTTTGTCAATAAAAGAAAATAGTAAAATCACAAATTCCAAAACCCAAGGTGATGTCTGCAAATGGCTTGTTTTGTCTGACCAACAGCCCATTACCAGTTTATCACATACCAGACAGAACAGCAGTAACTAACTGCAGAAGGTGTAACCAGAGGTTGTTTGGGATTTTGGCTTAAAAATGGCCTAGACAATGAATCAATTATCAAAATCATTTTCTGATAAGATGACACTGTGGTTTGCATCCGGTCTCGTACTAACAGTCAACACTGGTTTCTTTTAACCATGACCACGATCTTTCCCTAACCTTAACCAAGTAGTTTTAGTTGCCTAACTATACCTTAACTATACCATGCTGTAGTTGCCATTTGCAGATATTGTATGAAAAAACATGTTTCATCGAACATAATGTGGTGTTTTTCATAACTGTCCAATATCGAGTGAGTTGTGTTGCTCATGTTCTGTCACCCACTGACAGCAGTGGAGGATTTTGGTCATGAAGATCCAACGGCATGTCAATATGTAATTGACCATTTACAAAACGAGGAAACCGTGGTGCAGGGGGACACAGTGTTATGCCGAGTGACCTAATGAATTATAATTTAGTTGTGCTTATGATTAGCTTATTGTCACCAAATTGCCCTAGCTGTTGTTATTCGGTTATGAATATTGCAATTGGCTATTGTGCTGAGATGACCATAGAGTGTAGAGAGTACTATAATACAGTATAGTGCCATGGAGTCGTTTTTTTTTCCTCTTCCAAATGTAATCACCATGATCGACAATTCCCATAGAAGTATTTACACAAATGCTAAATAATATAATCAGATACTTTGTCTAGTTTACATGCTCCAGAGTAAGCAGTTTGAAAGAATGACTCACCACAAGAACCTTTAGGAGCAAAGACGAAATTTGAAACTAGCTCAGGATTCTGATGTGGCAAGTAAGATTACCAGAGATGATGGCTTTACCTACCCCCCCCTTCTATGTCTTGTGTTTGTCCCCGAGGGTGTCGCTTTTAAAGGCTTCAAATCCTTTCACACATTTGTGTCAGCTGAAAGCTCACCTGAGGATGGAGCTGAAAAGAACAGACTGTGCCGGCAGGCTGATAGGGCTGTTAAGGTTACATGGCCGGAGAGTGTGACTGTGTGTGTGTGTGTGTGTGTGTGTTTACATGGCAGGGGAATGTGGCTGCGTGTGTGTGTGTCAAGTCTATGTGCAGGCAAGCATTACTAGGACTAGGGGTTCCTGGAAAAAAAGTGGAGCAGCATTAATAGACTGCTCTGCTTCTGAGACAAAGCTGCCAAGGCTTTCTTTCGCTCTTCTCTTCATGTAGCAGGTATCGATTTGTTTTTAATGCAAGTAGGGTCATTTATAAGACCTTGCCTGCACATCAAATACTAGTCTTCCCAAATACCTTATTGTTTTTCCATTTTCATAGTCTTTAACATTTATTATTCAAGTTGTTATATTGCGTCAAAATGTGTGATGCCTGGTGAGAAATAAAAAATACATGTACGACTTTTTCAGTGTGTTTGATGCCACAGTTTTGTTGTTGCTTCAACATCCCGTAGGTTTGCTACTGTTACAAATAAACCAACCATGTGGTTTTCATACTGCATAGCCAACTGTATCTCACTCAGAGAGCGCATACCTCCAACAAGGCTGCACAATCATTTAATTTAGTTATATAAATAATATAAAATAATAATAAATTTCATCTGTTCCGAATCCAGATCTGCATCAAAATACACGTCATGCTGTTTTGGAGATGGGGGCTATGATTTTTGGAGAATACCTCATTCTTGGCTGGAATTGTAGGACTTTGTACAGGAATAAATTTTTTAAGATATCTTAAAACTTGAAACACACCTCGGTGGACTTTTAAAGTCAGGAAATATAATGTTGGAACAAATATGATCTTTTCTGTGATCTGTGAGAAAAATCACCACAAACTGTATTTTGCTATATGATGCAGTACTCACAATCGTTACATTCTGCACATATGTACTTCCTGTTTCCATGTGACTTACTGTAGAACAGATTTTATTTCTGTTTTGGGTCAGGGTAGATTTGATTTTTCAAACCAGGATTATTATTTCTGAGCCAAATGGGACACCTTTTTGAGACACACATGTCAACAGTACTTTGCCATTTTTAAGGGGGCCCAAACTCTAACAACTTTTTTTGTTGAAGTACAAGCAACATACCGCTTTAGGGGCCATAATGTTAATTTTGTTAAATCTATTTTGATGTCTGTTGGCCAAATTGCCTGAGCATTCAAACCTGACTAACTCTGATTTTTAAAAGAGACAACCTAGGCCAATCCTGGGCTCTTAAGACATAACTTGAAAAAACTTCCAAGTCCTCAGAGAGGCAGTTTAGACTTCACACATTTAAGCCAGAAGTTATACAAAACAGCATCAAAAAGTCATGAAAACAAAACCCAGATCATAGGCCCCAGACGTCCCTCTATAGCTTCTAGCCTGTTCAGTCTCCCTAGGGAGGCAGGTTTTCAGATATGTACCTCAGACTAATTATGTCTTTGAAGCAGACTTGAACTCTCACGGGCTGGTAGGAAAGACGAGTCGAGTGATGTAGAGAGGAAAATAAATGAATTAGACACAGGGGAGTTGGAACGTAAAAGTTTAGGAACAAGATACAATGATCCAACCAGATTTCCCAGGTTTCTGGAGGCAGCTCAGTACTCGCCTGTGCCTCTGTCCTGAAGGGATCCATCTTGCGCTGAGCCAGTGTGGTGGTGAGGAAAGCCAGTTTCACGCCAACCCACCGCTTCCCCGTTGACCCTCCTGGCAACCAGGCACAAAATGTCTGCCAGGTGAACCAAACAGAGAAGGGGAAAGCTCGGCTATTCCACCACCCACATGGATAACGCAGACCGCTTTCCACTTTATCCTCACGGCACCAGCCTGCTTAGTATGGACGCCCACTGACCCACTGTGTGACTGAGAGAAAATATCCACGCATCGATTCTGCTCAGTCGAGATGATGGAATTGAATATAGTGCAGGCAGATTGGCGCTTAATGCACTCGTCCTTCATGTGAGGTTATTAGGCTGTTCCTGTTGATGTAACAACCACATTTTAAAGGGTATGTGTGTGTGTGTGGGGGTGCTGGATAGATGTCCAGTCTAGTGCTTCTGTTACAGCCAGTTATATAAGCTTGTATTGTTGCTTTTGGTGTCTTGTTTTTATTTCTACACTTTGATTTTACCAGAGTTGATTGAGCATGTGCAAACTTTTCTACTGCAGGCAGAACAAGGAAAGGAAAGAGGTGGGGAGGGAGGATGAGCAGCAGAACGGGGAAAAGTGAGCCGACACATCCTCTCGGTACTCGTATACCTTACTGCTCCCTAGGCTAGCATGTGTGTTTGCGTGTGTGCTCGCGGAGGCTATGTGTGTGAAGCGCTTGAGGCTCTGTGCTGGAGTTTAACTCTGTTCATAGGAGCCGAGGGTGCACAGCACACTGATCCAGACTGACAGGCCAGAACACAGGCTACATTCTCAGGTCAACAGCATAAAGGCACATATTGGAAAAGAGAGAGGTCATATATATATTTATTTATTTATTTATTTTCAAATGTGCTGACCCAGGGGTGGTCAAGGCTTTGTTGGGTTGTCCAAAGACCAGGAAGCCATGCTTATCAAAAATGAGCCCAAGAAAAACATACAGGTATTTCAGTCTAAAGACCCAATGGCTGCTTTCAGATTAAACATATATCCAAATCAAGGAGGATGGAGTCAAAGGGACAAGAATCGATATTATAGGCTACAAAGAATATTGTTTTTTCATGTTTGTGTGCTGCTTTGGTATGTTGCTAGTTTCAGTGTGCTTCAGAACTGCTGCCTGCCACTCTACTGATGAGTGGATTGAATACTGTTTTGCTTTCATAATAACTGAAGTGGTTGTGGAATGTAGATGGCTGCCGTGCCACACAGTATGTTTGTGAGGGAGATAAACAGACACTCTACTTAAATGTGTTACCTTAAGCTACATTAACTCAGTACTCTTTCTTTGACATTGCTCCTACAGTTTTGACCTGGAGCTGTGTAGTTCCACTTATCCCAGCCAAAATTATTCACATTGTGCCACTTTACTGATTATTTATTGGTTTTCCTCCTCTACTCGTCACTTGTTGGCCTCTTTTTCCGTGGATATTCGGAAATGTACTACTCTCTTTAATGTGTCTCCTGCCATTGATCAAAAGAGTAACTTTAGCAGACAACTGTTGTGGTTTATTAGAGCAGTGGTAAACTTTTTCTGTCATGCTGAATAGCATTGCAATCTCTTGTTTTTTTATTTCCCTACATAAATTATGTTCATTCAACTTAGTTCCACTCCATATTTTTCCCCTGGTCATCCACCCCCCCTCCTGCAGTGGCTCGATGCCCCCCAGTTGAATACTGGTAATTTCACCTGGTAATAATTAAAGGTATTGGTTCTGGTTTTTAGCTTTTTATGTCAAAGAAATCTGGGGTGGATAATCACAAATTTTGGGTAACCCTGCCACTGATGAAACAGCACAGTATCCTGGGGAATTACATCCATATTGAAAGATTCTTCACTGCGTGATTTCCGTCCTGAGTTTACATCCTGTCTCAGACCTGCAACCATGACCTTTCCCTAACCTTAACCATAGTGTAGTTACCATGGGCAGACTTTGTAGAAAGTGAGGAATTGGTTTGGTTGAATGGTCCAATATCGATGCACTTGTCTGGCGATGGGGTTGGGTAAGATGGCATAGAAAAGAGTTGGAAATCTATATAAAAACTACGTAACTGATTACTGTAGTGTCCATGAGCCAACAGCATGATGCACAATGAGGGGATTGTAGCTGGATTATTGAAGCCTGGTAAACTTCCCTTTATGGACACAGAGGTCATTGTACAGCTGTGATGTGAAACTATTTATAGTGGACTTTGTCAGAAGAGTTCATCCTCCTCTCCCCTTTCCCTGGCTCATATTGCCGTCTTCCTTCCCCTCTATCTTTCTCTCTCACACACACACACACACATCATAATCTCAGGCTGACTGGTTCTCTCAGACCAGCGAGAGGTTGAAGCTGGACGGACCTGCAAGCTAAGCACATCCCTCAAATAGTCATAAGCACCTCTTCAATAAATCCCTTCCACAAGCCCTGATGTGCGTGTATCACAGAGGTGAGATGAAATCCTTAAAATAGGACAGACAAAGGGATGGAGGGATGGCTAAAATGCTGTGATGTTGTGAGGATTTATCACACAACGGCGGCGAGTGGAGAGATGGATGGATGAATGATGGAAAATAGAAGGAGGATATGGATGAGGCCGAGTAAAGCGCAGGCTGATGGAGTGTTTAGCTGGGTGACTGACTAAGCCATAAGTCTCCTGTGAGTCCTTATGCTCGCTCTCTCTCTCTCGCTCTCTCTCTTTATCTGTTCTATCCCTCTCTCTGCCTCTCTTTAAAATAACACTGTGTTCTGTGTGGTGACAGGCCAGGATGAAATGATTGGCCTTTAGTTTTCCCCCGACTGCCCTCTCAGATAATCGCTACACCTACTCGCTGCCTCCACATGCTGACTCTACTTTATTAAAGCCAATCTCACAATACATTATGTTACTGTGGTTAAGTGTCACTGCTTTGACTGGGGTGGGTTTGAAAACTGCAACAGTGAAGTTCTTTAACTTTTTGTGCTGTATATGTCTACAATTCTGGTCAGTCACTCAATTGGGGTATAATCAATTAATTCGTCTATACCTGGACACTATTTAACCATAAAATGTGACAAATCAGACATCCCAAGAGAGTGAGATACAAAAATTCTCATTATGGAAGAAACACTGCTGCAGTTCTTGAATGCAAATGCTCACATTGTCAAATATCAGTACAAAATATATTCCAGTGTCACTTTAAAGATACAAAAACATATATATTTGTATGCCCTTCAAAAACCCAAATCTTCAAAAGAATATTTAAAGCTGCATTAGTTGATTTATTTTTATGATTTTTGGCTACTTGGGGGCAGCTGAACAAGCTGAAATGTTTTAACAAACTGTTGCCTATTTGCACATCCAGCAGACACAGAACAACGATCATTAGGATCATTTGGAGTCATGCTTGTTTCCACCTGGGTGGATAAGAGGTAAACCTGCAAAGTTTTCCGTTAAGGTAGAAAAGGGCTATATAAATGCTGTCCATTTACCATGTCAGATGTGTTTTAAAAAAAACAAACAAAAAAACATATTATTTTAATTTCCAAACAGATTGGGCTGGAATACTGAACTGTCCCACATTCAGAAATAAAACAAACATTGTTGCACCAATTATACCACAGGACTATCGCAAATCTGGACTTTCGTATCTGGTGGAACAGTAGTTGAGAACCTTTTATGCAGCTCTTCAATGTATCTCCCCATGGATTTAAGTTCTAGATAAGCTACATTTGTTTTGTGTCTCAAAGTATACAATGATTGCTGTCACTGACTCCACATGCAGCATCTGGCTGCTCGCTGCTGAGCCTTGAGTCGGGTCTGAGTGGAAATGCATTTAGATGCTGCAGTGTTTAACATTCATATGTCATAGGCTCAAAGCCTGCTAAAGGCTACTGGTGAACTGTGACTTTTTAGAATTATGTAACAAGACTTAATTAGAAACCTTTTGAAAGATGTTCATGCTTTTGTTTCATTACAACGTTCTGCAAAACATTCTGTCAAGTCTGAAGTTGAATGCCCCCTTATATATAATATAAAATATTTTATGCTACTATCACATTTTTTTTTTTTACACTGTTTTAACGCAGCAAGATGCTGATTGAGTCAAATATCCAATCCCAAAAGCTTTTTTTATTTTACAATAGCACTGAATTTACACAGGATCAGGCTGCATCACATTCCGGCTGCGCTTTGGCTCAGTTACACCTGCATCGCGGTCTCAGTGTCCGTTGGTAATGCTTCCCAAGCAGAGCATCTTCAGCAGACGCATTTTTAATACAGTTTTTACAAACATAAATACACGTTTGCAGCTCATTTAGGTGTTTTGTGGCTGTACTTGAAAATGACAACCTTTTGTTGCTGCTGTCATTGATGGTTAACATACTGTAGTATTTATAAGGCGCAATCAAATACTCGCTTCTTTGTCTGCAACAGAAATATATGTAGATGAAAACAACTGTATTGTGAATTTGACTGTATTACAACATAGTATCTGTGATCACAGAGAGCAGGAGGAGAGGGAGCAGATGTTTAACAACCTCTTTCTGGCTTTTCTCCTCCGCGCTCTCTCTCTCACCAGCTACAAACAAAACTTTTGCTGTGTATATGTTACGGTGTATGGGGTGCAGGGGGAAGGACCCAAATGCAGACCGCAGATACAACAAAGGAAGGTTTTATCAGGGAAAGGCAGGGAGGTAAACCAGGCAGGCAGGTAGGCAGGCAGGGCAGACAGGTAGACAAACCAGGCAGGGCAGGGCAGGGCAGGGCAGGGCGAACGAGGAGCTTCGACACACAACATGGAGCAACATGAACAATGAACCGACGAGGACCAACTGAAAAGGACAGGTACAAATAGGGAAGGCACTGACGAGGGGATGAGACACAGGTGAGCACAAACACAGGTGAAAACACTGAGGGCTGAGACGAGAGGCGGGAACACGAGACAGAACTTCAAAATAAAGGCACCCAGGGACGAACCATGACAGTATATATGACGATAAAGTCAGCAAAAAATGAAATGCATCATTAAAAAGTCAATTGCCAATAAATACAGACATTTGAATATACTTACAAGTGAATTTCATGCTTCAGAGACACGAGCTGCTCCTGCAAAAATAGACCAGGCACGTAAAGCCTGTTTGTTTGTTAAAAGATTTAATAGAATTTAATTTAATGGAATAGTTAAAAGATATAAGATGTTCTGTGGTTTTAAACAATGTCTTGCCGTGGAGCTCACAGGACTTGATTTCACAATTTTGTAGTTTTTGTCTTTGAGGTTAAGCATAATTTCTGAAGCATCTATTAATTTGTGTTTTTTTAATATTTGATTTTTTTATTTCATTAATAAAGTAATTAAGTTAGTCTACACACACATGCAGATCTGCATCATATTTGCTACATATATATATATATATAT
>LKNJ01003008.1:0-56520 GCA_002120245.1 Maccullochella peelii | reverse complement strand
GTAGGATCCAGTGTTTCTGGAGCTTAACCTATAGTCAGGATATTTTTCAATCTGTCTCCCAACTTTATGGAAGTGCAAGACTAAATCACTGGAGTACCTTCTTAATGTTGGTAGATAGCATTACTTTTCATCTTTTGCCAACATTTTGAAAGTAATCAAATGAAATCAAAGTTGGAAGGACCTCAATAAAGGGTCGAATAAGATCAAAATTAACTTATTGAAGTGTAATATAGTGGAAAAAAAACTGTGAAAAGAGAAATAAAATCTCTCTCTCTCTCTCTCATTAATGTTTACAGAGGCCATCTCAGGTGTTAAAATCACCGGTCCAACTGCTACCCTCATAGCTGGCAACAGCACAGCCAACCTCAGCTGCCAGGCAACGACCGGCACCGTGCAGACCACGACCTGGATGAAAGACGGCAAGCCTCTGTCTGCCAGCGCCCGCCTGGTGTTTGCCAACAACATGAGCTCCGTGATGATCAACCCGCTGCAGAAAGAGGACAACGGAGAGTACACGTGTAACCTCACCAACCCCATCAACACCGACCAAGCCTCCTACAAGATGTTGGTCAACTGTAAGTGATTGTTTTGCTAAGAGACTTGGACATTTGGTGGAGACGCTGCAGCGTTGTCAGGCTTTATGGTTTTACATCATGAGGCATTTATGGGCGTGTATTTGTTTGTCCTGGCAGTGATTTATTTTTATAGCACTTTTATAACCAGAACTCATTCAGAAGACCATAAAAATGCCTTTAAATTCAAATAAACAGCAATAAGCATATACAGTATGTACACATGTAATGAAAATTATTAGGTAAACGGACAAATATGAATTGACTCTGATATGCTACATGTGGGGCCAAGCTAGCGGTTTCACCCCACTTCCAGTGTTTATGTTGAGCTAGGAGAACCACATCCTAACTCCAGTAAAAACTGACGGACACATTAACTCACAGTGATGTAACAAAACTTTGTTATTAAACCCGAATAATAAAACCTTTTGTGTTTCTGCAGACGGTCCTGAAGCAGTGACGGTGGCAGGTGAAAAGGCCATACGGGTGAACAAGCCCGTGACACTCGTCTGCTCTGCTGTCTCCGTACCCCCCGCCAACTTCACCTGGAAGTTTAACGACACAATGACCGATATCAAAGAGGCCAAGTATTTAATCGAGAACGCTGTTTACCAAAATACGGGAATGTACACGTGCGAGGCGTATAATATTCTTACCGGCAAGACCATCACGTACACCCACACCCTGTCCGTTAAAGGTAAGATCCATGTCCGCAGCCTGGAACCTAGATTTGATTTTTAAAGGAATACACTGACTGCCACCAGAACCAACTGCAGATATGTACGCAGAAAATGTATTAGCAGTACAACGTCCTGTTGGCCAATTACTGCAAGAATAGGTTTGATGTTTTTCTCTAATTACAGAATACATTTCAACTAACTACTCAGCTGCAGCTTCAATCTACTTCTGTAAACCAGAACAGAAGTAGATTGACTTTAATTTCCTACAGACAGAATACCTCCAACACTGACTGAATTCCTGAAATATCGTACTTGAGAGTTTAAAAATGTCCGGTAATAATAATAAATAAATAAATATAAATATAAATATTTAATGCTAATGTTAGCATTCAACTCAAAGCATAAGGCTACAAGCAAAGGCTGACAAAGTCCACCCTAGACTGATGAAAGTGTACTAAAATACCACAGTACGGAGGATGAACTTTTGTTTTAGGTAACAACGTGGCCATATTTGTAGCCCCAATAGACCTAAAGGTCACCGCTGTCATCCACCCAACTGTAATGGCTAGAATCTTTTAGCGTTTATCAGGGAAAGAAACATTTTTACGATTACAATTTGTAACATACAAAAATGTCTGACTGTACATTTTCTTCTCCTAAACTTTGTGAAATTAATGTGACAGACAGATGGCATATGGGAAACAGTTTTATTTCCAGTCTAATGAGCAGCAGTAGCAGCGGAGGCATCCCGGTTTTCTTGTTGCAATGTGGCTCTTCATTTCTGTTGAATCTTAAACATGATACTGTTATGTTGGTATGTACAGTATCAGTATTAGTAATCATTTCCACAGAGGTTACTCACCACACTGCCACCTATAATTAGACTGAGTCATATATTGATTTCCTCTCTGTGGTTTCTGGAACTACAGCAGCAGTTCCCACAGTGTAAGGAGTAAATATTATTGCAATATCTTAAAGATAAAAAAATGCTGGTTTTGATGATTTACAGACGTTTGCCAGAATGTTAGGACTCTTAGACATCCCACTACAATTTTCCCAGATGGATCATGATTTTGAATTTAAAGTGAATTTACATTAAAGCATTCTCTCTCAGCTGGAGGTCAACATCATAAATCTTATTGTTGTTGTTGTTTTTGCAGAGGAGATAATAGAGGTTAATGAAGGTCTCTCAGACGGAGCCATCGCTGGAATCGTCATCGCCGTCCTCGTCACTCTTGCTGCCGCCATCGGCTTAATCGTGTACTGCAGGCAGAAAGTACCGTAAGTACTCTGCTTTCTAAAGTCTTGATCTGGGTATGGGGTCGGGGCTGTGACTGGGTGACAGGCATGGATCTGGTGGATCCCAGAACACAATGACAATGAGAGCTGTGGTTTTGACCTGAGTTCTCACAGCAGTCCGGTTTTGGTGTGCAGGTGAACTCCCTGACTGAGGTTGTAGGCTGCAAAACTAATTTCCATGTGGGTTCTTGGCTGAATAAAACAGGGCTCTGTAAGGTTTAAGGCTCTGAAATTGTACAAATGGGGATAACAATGCACAGTCATAGTGTTGCACTCGGTTGTTCACATGAAAAGTGACAGAAGTAGCAGTTTGAAGACTGAAAAAAGAGAGCTGGAGTGTAGACATGGGCCATATCATATCCTTCATGATAATACCAGTGTAAATCTTACTGTGATATGAATGAAAAATATGTAATATATCGTTCCCTAACTTGGTACACTACAGGTACGTGGCCAGATCAGACTGTGGACACTCAAACATTTCCAAAACCATTGGCATTAATCTCCTGTTAGAACAGCCTCCACTCTTCTGGGAAAGGTTTAGGCCACTGATGTTGGGTGACACAGCCTGGCTCATAGTCTGTGTTCCTGTTCATCCCAAAGGGGTTGGATGAGGTTGAGGTCAGGGCTCTGTGCAGGCCAGTCAAGTTCTTCAACAGCAAACTAGGAAATCGTTTCTTTATGTAGCTGGCTTTGTCAAAGAGACAAACACAAACTGCTGACACAAAGTTGGAAGGACACTGCTGTCTAAAATAGCAGTAAGATATCAGATTTCTGTTCATTGGAGAAACCAAACCAGGAAAAACAGACCCTGGAGTGTCCATATACTTTTGGCCAATGAGAGAAAGGAGTGTTGTTAGTCTTTGTGTTTATATCTGTCACACCAGCCTTTTGTCTCTGAAAGATGCATGAAATGTTTCTGCTTTTCTTGACATGAAACAACTCTCTCAGTAGTTTCTTCGCTGCTGTTTTCTCCATGATTTCATTAAAATGTCTGTACAGAATAGATATGAGTGTGTGTGTGTGTGTCTGTAGCATATCTCATGTCATTTTCTTTGTTTGTGTGTCTGTATGTTTCTCAGTCATGTCAGCCACTTTATGACCCTCTAGAAAATTCTCTTCATTCCTCTCACGCCTTGGCGCCTTGCAACATGTCATACACACACACACACACACACACACACACACACACACACACACACACTGTGGGGCTGCTACGTCCTTCAACACTATTGCAACAGAAACTGTCACATTGGCACCATAATTCAAAACGGTCTCTATTTTTTAAAATGACCAGCACTTAAAGCAGTGCTTCAGGGGAATGTCAGCAGCAGCTCCTTTGCAAACCTGTTGCTGAAAGTTTAAGTAAAGCAGCGACTACTTCTGTCGCTTTTTATGTCAACAACCGAGTGCAACACTATGAATTTCTTCCAGGAGAGACTGTCCCAAAGTGTGCATTATCACCATTTGTACAATTCAACACACGTCATCCCTCTCTATGAAATAAATAAATGAATAAAACTGTGACAGGAAGGCCTTGTATAGCCACATAGCTTGAACATTTGCCATTGGAAATACTTGGACTGTGTAATGTAAAAAAAAAAACTCCCACAAGACTCGACTCGACTTGAATTTGCCCCAAAGACTTAAAGCAGCCTTCGCAGTCACACGAGCTGCAGCAGGTTGCATCTTCTCCCACCTGAACGCCAGAGTCCTCCCAAACAGCGGCGGTGTTGCAGTCCTGCGCCACATCCTGTCAGATTTCAACAAACTGCGGAAGGAAAGATAAGGATGCCATCTTAAAACAAAAGAACAAACAGATGAGTCAGTGACAGACGCGCCCTCCGACAGGCAGACACATTCCTGACTTTGAAACCAAGAATTTGCAGCTCTGACACACGCAGGTGTTTGTCGGCCCGGGTCGCCGGGAATTTGAACCCTTTATAGCTACCGGTAGTGATTTCCCTTCTCCATCGCCATCTTCCATCTGCTTCTTCCTCCCCTCCTCTCCTACCTCTTTTCATGGAACTGTTCATTCACTTTATACATTTCAGACAGTTGTCCTGATGAGGTTTAGGAAACAATCTTTAATAAAGACGATGGTCTGGAGTTGAGAGTGACCTTCGTTGCCCCTGTTATTGGCTATCGTTTGGAATTTCAAACACTAACTTTTGAGAGACTTTTGAGACGCAGGTTATGCTGATATTTTTTTATGTAAAAAAACAGACAGCAGGAGATATTTTTTCTTCCTCCTGGACGATTGTTTATAAAACCAGAGGAGACCTTGCTTGTCTCCGCAGGTGTGAGCTTTAAGTCTTCTCCTTTAACCAAAGCCGCCCCTCCCCCCTCTGACTTCCTCTTTAACAAACTCTGCTGTCGGTCAGGCAGAGCGCTGGCGGGGTCACAGAGGTCATCAGGTGTCAGGTAGAGGTGGTGTTCTGCTGTAGTGCACCTCTCGGGGCCCCAGGGCCTCAGGACGATTGACTCGTCTGTCATTTTATCTTCATCGTCACTGTTAGAAGGTGTCAACACTGATGACAGGAGGCCTTTGTTCTGCAGTGGGCCTCCATGTTGGTGTTGTTGCCGGAGGTCTAGGTGAAGGATCCAGACTCTCTGTGTGGCTTCGACAACTTCAGGCAATGGTTTGGGATTCATTTTAGATGTTTTAGATGAGAGGAGCGTGGTTTGGATTTTTGCTTTGGGTTTCCCTGACGACGCCATCATCCAACAGTAACGCATCAGAGCGTTTTTGTGCAGCTGGAAGTGGAGGTATAAGAGAGTGGAAGACAAAATCAAAGAAGTCAATCAAAGAGATGGTAAGATAAGGAAGGCAGGACTTTAATCAAAGCCTTCAGCCATCTCCAGACATTAAGATGTTTCTGTGCGATGACCTGTGCACACAAACACACACAAACACTCAGTCTGTCAGACATCCGGACGGCAGAGAAGTGTAAAGAATAGCCATTAAGTGTGTTGACAGCAGAGATAAAGACACAGGATGACTTCAGACAGACAGACAGACAGACAGACAGACATGTGAGCATGGAGAACCTGTACTGGCGGTGCTGAATTACAGGTGTAATTTTTGCATTACGTCAGTGGTTAAATCAGCAAACATGCTGTCACGTTAAGGGCTACAATTATTATTATGTTTTTGTTTTTCTTACTATACTGTTATTACTGTTATTCTTCCCATAATAAGTTATTACTGTTATTCTTCCCATAACGGTGGGATATATTAATGTAAGGTGCACCTGTCCCACAAATTTCTCCTTTATCTCTCCTGTGTTGGAGTCTTTTCATTGAATGAAGTAAAACAATATAAAACATCACCAGACTTAATAAATTAAAACAATTAAACAATAACATTTATTTCACGCTACACAGCCACAGAAAATCTGATTGGCTGGTAAGTGTTGTGCACAATCCCAAACATTATCCACTGTGAGCTGTGGAGTTATTGAACAATGAGTGTCTTGCTCAAGGACACTCACACCTACAATGAATGAATGTCTGAGTGGATTATTTTTCATAACTGCACAGATCAAAGTAGATTATCCTGTTATATCATGGCCACTTATATCCTCACAATATATCTTGCTTGTTCATCATTTGAGGGCATACACACTCAAAATATAAACTGTGTCAGCACTGTTCTTATCAAACTGGGAACAAACTTTAACCCTGTAACAAGAAGGAGAAACTGATCTGAAAGCCCCATAGCTACAGGTTTGCAAAGAAAAATGATCTCACTCCACAACAATGTCCTTGTCCTGAAGGTCTAAAACTAAAACCGGTTCTCTTCACGTATAACACACACACCTGTTGTACGGAGGCATGGGAGAGCGACATGGACGTGTGTTCAGAAATCAAAATAAAGATCTCGTGCTCTGATAATCCAGCAGGAGCCTGTGGCAGATTCAGCTGCAGGTGCAGGCACAAAGTTTGGACAGAAAGCAAAGCCTCAACTTGTACGACGCACTAAAAGCACCTGCCGATCCATGTCTGAGAAGACCTCGTGCAATTCATGATGGGAGAGGATTTACCTGATAAAATCAGAAAACAGTCAGGAGTAACAATTACACACCAGAGAGCTGTAAAATCCTTTGCTAACAGTGAAGATAAACACAGATTAATCAAGCAGCTCACTCGTACAGTGAGCTCCATCATGCTACTCCAGACCAGAATCTGTCCTGCTGTCCATCCTCTTAAAAAGTCTTACATTTTCTCACTGACATGTTATTCTGCAAAACTGTATATGCATCTTATTTGTATGAAATCTTAAATATCTCCAATACATGACATTTAAAGAGTTAGCATCACACTCCTATAATGCTGTCGGACTCACGATGGAGAGTAAAAAAACCCAAAAGGATCAGAATCGATGTAGCAGAGCCAGAGATATCGTCTTTGTTATTCCACACATTATTTTCCCTTGTCAAAACCTTCCACCTACATTACCTACAATGCAACTCGGCCAGCAGAGATTCAGGTGTGTCATGCTAGTAGCGGCTAGTGTAGCCTGGAGCCTCGTATGTGCTGTACCATGTCTTGGCCGAGCACAGTGACTTGTTGTAGAAGAACAGTGTGCAGATAACAAGAGTATCACACTACAGATTACTGTACGGGTATAATGTGCTGTATCACAAGACTGTCATCTTAAAAAACCTCAACAACAACAGAGACTGTAGTCAAAAGTCATGAAATATTCACAGATTTTAACGTTTCGGTTCTCAAACTGTGCAAATTAGATTCAACTGAGAAACAGTGAATACGCTGAATATATTCCGTTCTGTTGTAGCTGCAGTCGCTCAGCTTCTCACCGTATTCTGTTCAACATCGATTAGGTACATTTAAAAACTGTAAACAGGAAGTGAGGAAAATACACACACACACACCCTCCCCCCTCTCGTTGGTCCTGGCCTTGTCACCCAGGATAAAGTCTGTCTGTGTGGATTTCGGTATTTTGAAACAGTCTGACTGCATTCCTTCACTTTCTGCTGTCAGTCACAGCCAGGAAGACTCTGCTTCCTCTTCAGTGACGGGGTGGGGGGGTGGTGTTAAGGTGGTGGTTTGATTCTTTAATATGATTTGAGTCATCCTCCCATTCTCAGGTAAACTGATCCCTCACTGGCTTCCCTTTCAAGCATGTTAGAATGAACCTGATTTAGGATTACCATTCCCAAACATGACTGACAGGTGTTTTCACTACAAACGTCCAGATTTCTTTATATCGATGTTACAAAATAATCTAAGCTCAAATGTCCTCTCACCAGTAGTGAGAGTAGCTTCTCTGGAGTTTTTCGATCATATCACGTGATCTTCTACGTAGTATTTCTTATTTTTAATTACTACCATTACCATAGCACGATAACACAGCCAGTGGCTTCTCGAGCTTTCTGGTTGATGTGAAAACAAAGCGATGTGTACCCGCGGCGCCGAACACTGGTTGCAAATGTCTCCGGTTATGAGCAGTTCAACCAGAGAGCGATCTTACTTGAAGTATCTTTTGGATCTTGAAGAAGTATTATTATCCATTAATTCACAAGGAAAACAATAGAGGAAAGTCTGATAAAATAAGTACAAATTTGTGTGGCAGAAATGTATTTCTTCTGTTAATGACTGCACAACCCCTCATATTTGTTTTTTGCAAAAAGTTTAGTCAGTAGAGAAACTAGTGGAGCCTTTGACCCAGCAGACTTTGACTGTTGGAGACATTTGCTTGTCTGTAGCTGGAGGGGAGTCAGTCTGCTCGAGCGCCTGCATTTAAACATTAAGCACAAACTTTGAATTTGATCTTGAAGAAAAAATGACAAGCCCGACTTCAGCCTGTAATTTAACTTGATGTATTCATGTGGTTGTTTTGTAATCTGATAAATTGACTCTGGAGATAAAAGCTTTATTTTGAAATAATTACAGGGAACTGCTGAGATACATGTATGTTGTTGGTGTCAGTAACCACCAGTGTTGGGATTTTCATGTTTTTCATATTGTTTGAATCTTTCAAAACCATTTAAATGAAAAGGGAAAAGCTTGGGCGCTAATCTAAAATGCATGCATTCTTTTTGGAGATCCTGCAGCAAAACATGTCATGGAAAACTAGTCAGATCTCCTCTGCAGAATCAATGCAAACTGCTCTGATTAAAAACGCCTTCCTCTATCTCCTCCTCTTGAATGCTGCATTCAGAAAACCAAGCTGCCAGCTGGGAAAAGCCATTCACGTCACACCCCTCGGTTATAATTACACGTTGGATGTTGAGGAATTCTTCTGCTGGCTCCACACCTCCCATCCAGCTTTATTAGCTCCAGAAAGGCATCAGCAGATGACAAACATGCCACCAAATGGTTTTTATCCACAGTAATTCAGACAGATCTACTAATGTAACACAACATTTGCTGCAGCTTGTTTTTGGTTGATTTTAGATTCAGAAATGTGTTCTAATTTATTAAACATGTGAGAACTGCTCCGAAAAGTTCTTTAAACACCCCCCGAACCGACACGTTTCAGCCATGGATGTATTAAGAGAGCTGATACGGTGCCACCATTTAGCTTTGCTGCTAATGTGTCCCGGTGGCCACTCGCGGTATTGCAACAACAAAATTCCTCACAGAGCTCCATTATAAAACACTTCTGTAAACTGTTGACAGGACACTTGAAACTGTAAATAAGGTCAATTATTCCTCTTTGTATTATGAATTTTTAATCCAGTGAGGTTTTATAATTGTAAAACCGCGTTTCACTCGTGTGGCCTGAAGCATCTGTCTTACTGGCCGACATTTAAAGCAGTAAAGGTGACTTCAGTCCCCCGAGTCTCCGCCTTCACTGACAGCCAAGACTGTGGGTCAGATGGTGGGGAAGTTTACATTTGCCCCAAACACTACAAGTAGTAGAGGTAGTATTACTACTACTGTAGTATTTCTGTGTCCCAGGGTACAGAAATAACTTCTGTTGCAATAAACAAACAAACAAAATGGCACCAGGATCAATAGATAGTGTGATAAGGTGACTATATATGAAAAGTGTTCAGTTACTCTTAAAATGCTGCTTCAGAAGAAGGTGAAACCTTTCACCTGGATTCACCTGCTCAGTCTGTTTCATACAGAAGAGACAAATGTTAAATGTAACACAAAAACAAAGTTCTCCAATGACCTTTGACCTCTGAAGTGTCTTTTATAAAGCCCTTGGCAATGGCCTCAGTTGTATATCTTAGAATGGACCAACATTAGTTTCCTAACGGGAGTTTCCTAGCGAGGGCGAGGCCTGTGTTGCAGAGAATGACAGGAATGTCACTGTCATGTCTGCACTCGTCTTCTTCAGCTCTCTCTGTCGCTGCTCGCTTTAACCCTCCACTCTCTCCTCTGTCTTCTTGTTTTATCTGATTTCATTTAATTTCCTGTTCTGTGTTTTTCTACACAATCAGTCCACAGTGGTTTATTCCTTTTCTCTGTTACCACGAAAAACTCATCTTCATTTCTTTTCATGTTGTTAGGTGCAGAGATACTGGAACTTTACAGTAAGTGTTCAAACTTTATCTGTCAGGGCTCCTTTCTAAAGTGATTCAAAGAATAAAACAGCAAATAACTATTGTTTTCATTGTCAATTAGCCAATTATTTTCTCAGTTTATCCATTCATCATTAAGTCTATAAAATTGTGAAAAATGCCTGTCGCAGTTTCCCAGAATCCAAAGTGGCGTCTTTAAATGATTTGTTTTGTTTGACAAATCCCATCATATACGTATATTATTCTAGTCTGGGCTAAATGATTTAAAGGATTCATTGACTGTCAAACTTATTGTCAATTCATTTTCTGTAGAGCTGCAACAATTGGTTGCAGACAATGAATTATTGTCTATTATTATTATTACTATTATGATACTTGATTGATCATAAGCAAAAATGTCATTACTGAATAAAACTGAAAGAAGATGCTGCGTTTGATTCTGAGGAACTCGGGTGATTTTTTAACTCTTGTTTGACAATTTATAGACCACATGATCAGTCCAGAAAATAATTGGCAGATTAATCGATAATGACAATAATCGTTAGTTGCAGCACAAATCGACTAATCAAATAATTGACTATTTGGCTGTAAATGCAAATTTTTTTTCTTTGGAGAATCTTGAATGCATGTCGCCTTTTAAGGAAAAACAAAATGACAAAGGTAGTCACAGTGATAAAAAGGAGCCATTCATTTACTGTTAAAGATTCACTTCTGTACCCCAAAATCCCCCAAACTGAGTTACATTTCAAAGCAGCTACAGTGAACTGGGAGGAAAATGGTCTTTGGGCCTGCTGTTGGGTGGATTTCCCTCGTTGATGCTGCCGAGGCAACAATAAAACAGCTGCTGAGAAAGAAATACTCAACACAATATCAGCCTTAGTCCCCCACATATATCTTCTAGAGTCTCTCCATGTTGCTGCGGGAGAGACGGCTCTCCACAGATACGCAGCATTACTTACAGACCACGACAAACACCCCCCTCCCCCAAAACGCCGTCGGTTACCCGTGTGATCTTGGCGCTCCATCAGCACTTGTGTCTGTTTCTCGGAGCTCGGGGTCGGGGTAGTGATGAGGTCAGGTGTCTGCTGCCTTCAGTAGTGAGTGGAAAGTTCCTCTTCACTCCCTCCCTCCTCCCCTCAGCGGTGTCACGCTCTACCTGACTGTTCTGAGCCATTCACCTTTTGCTTTTTGCAGATGCTGTTTCTCTGCCGCTGTGTAAACTCTTTTATTTTGAAGACGTGTTGTAAAGTCGATAAATAGCTAAAGGTCAAAGTGTGTCTGTCTCTGTCATCGTCAAAGACTCTGATCATCACAGCTTTTCTACGTCTTTTATTTCTCCCGTCTCTGTATCCGACCTTGGACTTCTTACAGTGTTGCTTTCTGTTTTCTTTTCCTTCTGTGGATCTCTGAACCCTGATGTTTTGTCTGCTGCTGCTCTTATCAGCGTAGTATCACAGTTTCTGTGATAAGATTCAATGAATCAACAAAAAGGTATTTTAAAGATGCTGGCTGATGTTGACTTTCCCTGACTCGCTCAATGCTTCTCCGAGGCCACATGGAAGGTTTCATGAAGACCAAAACGCAAATATGGCTGAGGAGATGAAAGATGTAGCAAGTTTAGAGTTAAAGTTGACTGAGATTAGACAAAGTGTCACAAATTCTGTTATTAGATAGATTTAAAGTACTGAACGCAATGCCATGCTAAAGTATGCACTAATGTAACCTAAATCTTCAAGAAATCAAATTCATTTTCAAGTCAATATCACGAGTACTTGTTGGCTCTCACACAGCTACAAGCAACAACCAGACACAAAAAATACAGATGTAGAGACAGATGAAAGGTCACTTCTGTTATATGTTATATGCACAGACTATTAAAACTATCAAATTCGGTTTTGTTTTTCTGAAAGTGTGCCACACAGAATACTCTCCGCTCTGCTGTGTTTCTTCCTCCAAATCCTAAAACGTCCTGAAACGGTTCTGAAATTCGACTTTTGGGGGTTTTTGTTTCAAAACACCTGAACAGAAGGCTGACGTTTCAGTTTGTCTCTAAAGTTTTGTTGACTTTAGATTGTTTAAATCTCCAGCAGCGGCTCTCTTTCTACATTTTAGTTCTGCCACTTTTAGCTCCGTTTTTTTATACTAAAATCTCAGGTTTTCAACAAACACGCAGCGGTGGTTGGTGCTGATGAAATGAAAGCTCCATCACTCCTTTAATAACAACATGTCATGACATTTTATTTCTCGCTATGAGCTTATCTCCGTTTGAATGCAGCATCGTCGTATTTATTCAGACGTAATCTACATCTAATCACTAACGCGTCAGTGCAGCTGATGTCACCGGCCGTGTGAAGATCTTCTTCCTTCAGAGCGAGGTCGTCAGCCTGCCTCTCTAATCTCTGTTTTCTGTCCTCAGGGTCGAGTCACCGTACTAAAGAAGTCCCTGCTCACTGCTGGTAAGTCTCTGATGACTTCACTCTTTATAACAACAACTTTAGAACCGGCAGATATTCAGACTTAATCTGCTGAACAAGAATGTTCAACAAAACTAAAAGCGATATGAAGAATTATGTTGTAGAATAAAGTTAGAGCCAAGAGAGATTTTGAAATCTATGGCCACATCTTTCTTTTTGTTTTTAAACTTTAATCCACCAGCACCTTCTGATGGACGTCCAAACAGATATTTTTGTAAAAGAAACAGATGTGTATTATAGTAGCGTAGTGTTACACTCCTACTGCTGCAGCTGGTGGAGTTTGAAAATATTACTCTATCTTATGAATGTATTAATGAGATTTGATTATATTAGATATTAATACATGAAAGCGACCACACAAACTTGTTTCTGTGATCAACTAAATCAGCATGTGTTTATGTGCGACCAATACACAAAGATAAGATAAAAACATAGAGTAATATTGTCATGACCTGACTCGTGACCCGAAAAGATCCATGACCAAAAAAAGGGAGTTACACGGTTTTAAGTTTATTACGTAACATACCATAACTGAAAAAACATGCTAAAGTTGTGAGGTGTGTTCATCAGTGGTATCAGTGTGTCAGAAGATGGCTGAGTGGCTGAGTGATGAATGGGGGCTGTTGTACAGCGTAAAACTTAAGCTAGTAACACGGCCGAAGCCAACCAAACAAAAACCATGCTGCCGGAAGAAGGGAGAGAGCGTGGGCGGAGACAGCCAGGTCTTAAATACTCCTGGGAGACTGGCCAGGTGCTCCTAGTTGCACTAATGGACTCCGCCCACCAGGGACCTGCAAGGCAACACAGACAAGCACACCCACAGCAGGCCCTGCTAAAGCAGGAGGGCCGTCACAACACATGTAAAGAGTATAACTGCTGACACCAGTGCCTAACAGAATAACAATAACAGTAAGACACATTTAGTCAAATAAATAAAACTCAAATAGAAAGAGTAATATTGCGCACGATGTGGATATTATTGATATTGTTGTCAGCCGTCCTTCCTGTCCAGGTTGATGTAACAAAGCTCATAATTGATCTATTATCATAAAGTTTCACAAGGACCCAAAAAGCATAACATGGAACGTAACATGTAAAATAAAAATCTGGCTGAATATGTAAGTGCCAATGATGATGGACAGGAAGATGTGTCTGAATCATTGTCCGTTTTTTAAAGCATCGTTACTGTTGCTATGGTTACCTGTAGTCACTCTGATAGTAGTAGTTAGTCGTGTTGACCTGAACTGTGTTTCAGTTGTCACCGTTTAGTCCGTGTTGAAACAGCAGCAAGGCGGTCTCCACTCGGTCGAGCAAACAGAGCCTTGCAGCCGTGCGTGCGTGTGTGTGTGTGTGTGTGTGTGTGTGTGCGTGCGTGTGCGTGTGTGTGTGTGTGTGTGCGTGTGCGTGAGGCTGGAGATAAGACTGTTGATTTAAAGTGGAGTGTCTGTGTGTGTGAGCCCTGCAGCAGCTTCCTGCTGCTTCTACCTGCAGCTTTTCAGGTGTTTCCAGGGAAGTGTGTGTTTGTCTTTGATCTCCCGACACGAGACGACAGACGAGAGTGAAACTAAACAGAAGCCGCCGACACGTTTAGGAGAACATACATCTGAATTCATCCTTAATTCACAGCAAGCTTACACAGACAGCTGATATGGCGGTGTGTGTGTGTGTGTGTGAGAAACAAAGGAGGTGGCTGCCATTATAATGAAAATAACATTTTCTTCTTCTCTCTCTAGGAGATGCCGGCCCAAACATCCGACCATTTTGTTTCCCATGATCCATCTGTGCAGCCAGGAGGAGCGTCCAGTTGGATCCAGCTGGTTTCCTGTGAAGCCCTCACCCGAACCAGCATTCCCATCATGCCTCTGTCTCTCTCTCTGGCTGACGAGGACAAAGGAAACTTGATTTAACCCAAACGATGGATTCTGTCAGTTTGGATTATTAGCTGGAATCTTCACTGTGGTTTTGATCTAACTTTTTTTTAGCTTTTTTTTTTTTCCACCTTCACCATAAACTCGTCCACCGTCACGGGGTCATGACCTCCCCTCTCTTCTTCTCTTCCACCCAGAGTTAATAAACGTCGTCCTTCACCTTTTGTCTGGCTCGCCGCTTCCTTTAGGAAACTAAAAGCACAGAGAAACTCTGTGATGGAGACGTTTCCTGGACTGAAGCTGATGGACTGACGGTCACGATGACTGACTCTCTTTATCCTGCTGGAAACCTGAGGAGGAAACACACACACACACACACACACACACACACACAGGAATACTAGATGCCTGGGTGATCACACACACACACAGAGGCCACACACGAAGACACTCAGGGTTCAGGGTAAAAATGATATCTGCAAAAGTTTCTGTGGTTTGATTTATCTCACCCTGTGTGCCAGGTGGGTGGAGTTTGCCCAATGGGGGACACTTCAAGAGCAGCGAAGGGTTTCAAAGTAAAGTTTTAGACGCTTCTCTGTACCTGACAGCGTTATTGGAGGACAGTTTGATCCCAAATACCTCAGTTTGTCTGCTGCTCACCACTTTGAGAAGTCTTTCTGACAACACACTGTCATCGCTACAGAGCGAGTTAGTTCACTTTGTCCTCTGCTCACCGACGCTCAAATCAAACTCAGACAGGGACACGCCCCTCCAGCCGGCTGAGACGAAAAGGAACATTTCAATACCAGAGAGCTGACACATTATTTTCCAACTGTAAGATGTGGAGCTCAGCACATGCCCTGCTCATTTAAAGGATCCTTTTTTGTTTATGTAAAGAACATGATATCGGCTGAGATGTTGGTATCAGATTTCTTAACTTCAGTGTAACTTTCGTGTAGTGCTCTTTAGCGTTTGTTTAAATCTTTCTGCATTGTCTTCTCTGGAAATGCGTGAGAGTAGAAGGAGGAGGAGGTGAATATTTAGGATGGCGTGGACAAGAGTCGACACGCAGGGACGAGGTGGAGGTGAAGAAAGAAAGAAAACTAAAGAAAACAGTCTTTGAGTTTTGGAGGGAAAGTTTGGTGAGCTTCAGGGCGGTGCTACTGAGTTTTTTTTAAAACTGTTTTTAACACAATTGGATAGAAGTTGTTTGAAACTAAATGATAGTTTTCGCAGGTTAATAATACACCTGGCTCTCATCTGAAAATGTCAAAGAAAACAAACCACTTTTTGCATTATTTGAAACTCAGCTTTTAGCCAGATCACATGTCTTTTCTTGGGTATTTTGTCATCAGGCCTCAGACGATTTATCCCATGCTTTGAGCTGGTTGATGATTTGTGTGTGTGTGTGCGTGTGCGTGTGCGTGTGCGTGTGCGTGTGCGTGTGCGTGTGTGTGTGTGTGTGTGTGTGTGTGTGTGTGTGGTTAGTGGTTGTGTGTGATCTCAGACTTCAGCATGCACTGATCTCCAGTGAGAAAAGTATTTATTTTGTTTAGAAAAAACCTTAATAACTGGGGCTGAAGATCATAGCTGGTCTGCAGGTCACACATTCAAAATCTCATTAGCTTTTTTTTGTGTTTTTACAGTTTGTGCGTTTTCACCCTGAACTCTTGAAGTCTTGAAAACAACGTGTCATTTTCAACATATTTATGTCTCCAGTTTGGGATAACACACAGCACAGAATGTATTAATAACAACACAACATGTAGACATGACGTTTTGTCCGAAACAAGACACATTATATGTTGGAAAATGACGCAAGCAGCCTTAAAGAGAAACTGCCCTCACTGTAAATAATAGACATAGCTACACTGTAAACGCGTTTTTATGACATTTTTGGTAATATATGTGGGGTTTTTATTTTGTATCATGATTTGTTTGTTAAGAAATGTTTGTTTTTGTTTTCTCGTTTTTGTTCATGTTTACAGAAACTGTCTCCGAACTCCTGTAAAAACCTTCAGAGATGAAATTAATGTCCCCGCGGTGAAATTCATGTCCAGTTTAACAGCCTTGTAAAGCCATAAAAGTCGTGGAAATATTTTCCTAATTTTGCCCCGTTTGTTGTGTTTTTATTGTTTTGTTTCCCGCTCTGTCTTTAAACCAATCAGAGTCTGTGTCTCTTCAAACCATCCAATCACAGAAAGAAGCGAGTGTTTGAACTTGTGGGATGGCTGAGTGTATGCATACCTGTGTGTGTGTGTGTGTGTGTGTGTGTCAGTGATCTACAGCCGAGGGGTTTTTCTGTCTTTCATCACCTGCCACGCCCTTGTCTCCTTTATTCTGAGAAAACACACACACACACACACACACACACACGCGCGCGTGCGCTGTGAAAACCATGCGCCTCAACAAGCCATTTCTTCTCAGTTTCAGCCTTTCGGACTTTTTCTTCTTAAAGGCACGACTTGATTGACAGATCTTTTAGTACAAGAAGAATTAACAACAACTAAATTTAAGATATTCTTGTTTTCTGATGCTGTTAAAAGTGTGGTTTCTTCATGAATGTCTATAAACATGACAAGAAAGCCAGTTTAAATAAATTATTATTGTGTTGATAAAATTGATAAATGCTCATTTTGCATCTACAACATGTCCTGGATTGGTTTTTTTATGCAGCTTGATGTGATTACTGATGAGCACAGCTGATAATTCACTACCAGAGACACCAACACACTGTCACTTCATACACTGTTATTATAAAACATATATATATATGATTATAACTGCTTTAAGAAATTGACTACAGCATGAAATATTTATGACTTAAAGCAATCAAAGTTTCGTTTCAGAATGAACATCTTTAATAATTTATTAAGAGTTTAACAGTCAAAAACTGTGTGGGGGTGTGGTTTGATCAAGTCCGACTGACAGCGACCTGTCATTTATCATCACAGATGAGCGTTGGCTTTAGAGTAAAAACACAAATACAGAAATCTGTCATGTCTGTCTTACAGTTATTACACATTACTCAGATCAAGCAGCTGGTTGAGGAAAAACTAATCCTCAAACCAAATCATACAGCTCTCAGATATCCGTCTGAAGAAGTGACGACCTCATTTTCAAAACGTGTTCTCTCAAGGTCTAAAACTTGAACTGGTCCTCACAAAGATAGAAGTACAAGACACAGAGCGAGCTGTGTCTGGTGGGTATGCTCTAATCCTGTGGGTCAGGTTCACCTCCCGATAATCCTTCTCCTTCACAACACACCCGAGATAAACTGAGAACAAAATATTTAACCTGATATTGTTTTATTTGTAGTTCAGTGGATAGTGTTAGTCTTTGTGTTTCTGTGTTCCCCGACAGTTTGGTGAGTTCAGCTCTATTCGGTTCAGTATCTGGCCTGGGTTTAGTTGCCTGCCTTCTCTCAAGCAACGCCTTCACTGTCCAGCTCGGCCACAGCAGTGACGACGACGATCTTTCCTTCATTTGCTGCAGTGTGTCGAGNCCCCCCCCCCCCCCCCCGCCACTAGGAACATCTCTGTGAAACACTGCAGCATGTTGTGATTGCAGCTGCATGTTTGAGGTTCACCTCAGTGTCTTCAAACACACAGCAGAGCGGCCACACACACACACACACACACACACTGCTTACACCAACAGAGGGGTAAAGGCTGCTTATAAACACACACAAACAGAAAAACACATTTTTCTTCTGTCATTATCAATCCTCTTTGAAACTGAACCAAACCAAATTCACATTTTTATACATTTTACTCTATTAATCGCTGTGTTGTTAAATACATATTTTTTGTTATTTACATCTCTGACCTTTATTTTGCTTCGAACTGAACTGAACACACAAACGTGCAAACGTCTTGCTGAAATGTGACCTTTGACCTGCTGCTTCAGTGTGATTTAGAATCTTTCCACCAGGTAAATCCACCTGATAACAGGTAATCTGTGGATAAACTGAGCCTGTCGGCTCCATTCTCCTCCCGTCTGTCATGTCTCTGAAAGCCTGAGAGCTGCAGATTCAATAAGATACAACACAACAGAGTTTCTCTACACACACACACACACACACACACACACACACACGCAGAGTCTCTGAAAAGCCCCCATGTGGCTCTTGATTATATAACGAGTTTAGCAGCTGCCTTTCAACGTTACAAGTGTTATTTTTCCATCAGGGTGATTTCAGTTTCTCAAAGCAGCTTTTTGACCCCAAGGCAGTAAGGTGTGTCGGTATGATCTCTGCAAGATAACCATTGGTCCAAACATAGAAATCCTAACGGCTAACCAGCACCTCTAAAGCTCGCTGATTAACAAATCACATCTCTGTTTAAGTTTGTCAAGTTGCCAGGCTACAAGCTGAGACTAGAGGAAGTGTCAGAGTCCGGCACAAACCGTCCACAACTCAGAGACTTGTTATTTTTACACTTTTTTGTACGGATTAAACAGACAAGATAGAACATGTTCATCAGCTTTAGAGCTGCTGGGAGGTGGATTTTGTTCATCTGACTCTCTATTTCCCAAAGTGTAGAGCTTTTCCTTAAACTTGCCCAAACCTCAACAACAGTTAACTTTTAGCAGCTTTGGGAGGAAATTTTAATAAAAAAGAAGGGCTGTTCACCCTGAATGCAAATCAAAATTCAGAGGCAGCACAATCATACAGTAAAGTAACTTTTCCACAACGTCCAGAATGTTTTTCAAGTTCAAAAATCAAAAGCGAGGACCAATGAGATCCCAGCGAGAGGTGTGTTCATTCAATCAGGTGCAGGAGGAGGGCTCATGTTGATGTGTGAAGGAGTGAGCTGTCAGTCAGCTACTGCGGTTGTAAATTAGGTCTGTTTCTCACATAGGCTTTCCCAGAACCAATCAGGGGCGAGGAAATTGTAGGATAGATCATTTGACAAGAATGGCACTCGCTAAAATAGTTTAAAGTTTCAGAGTCTGACAAGTCAAAGAGATGAAGCAACTCTAAGCATTAAAGCTGCACTATCATCTTGGACTCGCTTCAGTTCAAAACCTCCTCAGGATACCTCAGATAAACCTCAGATAAACCTGGTGAGGCAAAAAAAGCACTGGAGGAACATGAGGGAGTCAGGTAGAGCTGACAGGACTGAACATGCCTGCAGGGTTTAGTCAGGAATGTGTGTTCGCTCTTTGAATCAACACTGAATCATGCAGGGAAGAGGGGGCGGGGCTAAACAGGAACACCTCCACCCCTCCATTTTCAGCTCCTGTCTACAACCCATGAGGTTGTGGTTTTAAAGTGAAATATCTCACCGGCTATTGGATGGATTGTAATGAAATGTGGTTCAGACATTCATGTTCCCCTCAGGATGAACTGTAAGAACTTTAATGATCCTTCAAAAAAATACTAAATAAATTGCAGTTAATTAAATGTAATATGCACCAGAGTTACATACCAGGCAGTGTGGGGAAATAACATTCACACAGAGACTTCTAAATTTTCCACAGATTTTTGGGTGACTAAAATCGTAATTTGTTTTTGACTTTATTTATTATATGTATTGTTTGAAGTCTCTACTTTTTAGAGCCTTTGATTTAATAAACAGTGGCTTCATTGCTTCTTCTGCAGCTAAAGTGGATTTATATCTGTTTTACATGTATTTCCCCAAACTTCAGTTTCAAGTTTCATCGTTTTTTAATACTTATATACTTATAGCAAAATAATGTCCTGGATATATCTCTGATATTCTGGTTATTTTTGCTCCTTGTGTCACCTTTTATGTCATGTCGCACCAACGAAAAAATAAATATAAATCAAAGGCAGAAATGTTTTGATCCTCAGTAGCCATTTTTAATGGATCATTTTGAACAGTGTGCCTCAGCACCGTCACCGCCCCCTTGTGGTGACGCAGTTTATAACCTCAGGCAGTCTGAACGAAGGCGGTTGAAGAGCTGCTGTTAGCTGTGGACCGTTAGTGTGTACATGAGTTACATCAGCATTCAGACTTTATGTAAACACACTCTCAATGTAAACTAATGAGTGTGATCCTTTTACACTGCAGGAGGAGATCTGTGTGTGACAATGAGCCGCCTGTGGGCCTGCACCAGTAGGTTCCACCCGACGCTACCCGAGTGTGTGTGTGTGATTATAGAGTAGAGTAATAACGGCCTTGTTGGGTGGGATGGCAGAGTGATAACTCACAGCTAAAACATCAGAACGTCTTTTCTTTCTGTTTCACAGGTATGGAAGTTCACTGAGGACAAAAACTCGGAGTGACCGCAGAGCTGATCTGAGGTGTGATTAATCTATTGATACAGATCTGACAGCATATACAGGCAGAGTTTAGAGGAGCAACATGAATGTCGATATCTGCTCAGCGTACACACGATCTGATCAAAGATTACACCACTCGTTCACTTTTCCTGTCACATTTTAAACTTTCCTAAATCCACAGGACTGTACTGTGTGATTTCAGTAGTATCACTGCTGACTCTCACTGTGAACAACAGGAAAACAACAGTATGAAGAGTATGAAATAGTTGTGTTTTTTGGGCCCGATCCCAAAATGCTCGGACTTGGACCGTTTCGGACTTGACTTGTGAATAGTTTGGCATCTCTTTCGTGCTAGTTGGATGTTCAGATTGATGCCACTCTCATGTCTGTACGGTAAGTAAGAAGCTACAGCCAGCAGCCGGTTAGCTTAGCTTAGCATAAAGAATGGAAACAGGGGGAAACAGCTAGCCTGGCTCTGTTCAAAGGTAACAGACCACCTACCAGCACCTTTAAAGCTCACTGAAAAAATAATGTGGATAGCTAATGATATGCTGCTACTTTAGAGTTTAGAGGTCTTATGGGAAATGGTGTTCATTAAAGTTTGTTTTCCTATGAGTGGGTCCCTGTTTTATTTCTCTCTCTATAGCTCTTATTACAGCTGCGTCAAGGTGGAGAAATCCGAAAGCTATAATTGGACAATCACTGTTCGGGGGAGGGGTTTGTCAAACAGTAAGTTTATCATAATGAATTTTCCGTTTCTCCAAAGGTCAGCCTTGACAAATTTGGTATCTTTGGAAACTTTGGGAAGTCCAGAAGAGTTTAAACTAAACCTCAGCAGGTTCCAACAGAGCTCGCTGGCTCAACATGCAAATAAGCAAATAAAAAGCTTAGAATTAAAAAAATTCCAGGAATGTTTATAATCTCCAGGGTGTGAAAATCTCACCTGGCACAGCGAGACTGAGCGACGTGTCCTGACATGGCATCCTGTAACTGACGGAGTGAAACAACAACAACAACAATAGGATCATTAATGGAGGTTAATCTGTGCGTACAAATGTATTCACCTTCAGTGAAGTGTCACATTTTTGGAGGCGGGGATCAAAGAGGAGCAGGCCCATCTCTGAAGGAGTCGAGACGCCTCCTCCAGGAGCTGATAGTGGCGTCGGAAGGAAAGGGCTGCTGCTGCCAGGTTCGGTCTAATTGCTGGAAATATTAGTGTGACGATTCATTCTCTGATTCAAATGTCAGTTTCTGTGTCGAAGATGAAAGATGAAAGGCACGCTGGATGGATTTCATGGTTGGATTTTTTTAATGCCAGTACAGTGATGAGTGCAGAATAATCAGCGGAGGGGGAAAAGCTCATGACACTAAAAACACATTTTATCCATTAAAATGTCCTTAATTTCTCCATTAATTCAAGACAAGATTCTCATTAAGCAGCACTGTCGCTTAGAAAAGTAAAGAATTTTACTTAAAGAACAAAGAATTCAGAACTTGATTACATCACAGATAAATATCTCTTTCCTTATTCATGCCGTGGCCAGGAAATCTCAATCAGACAAACCCTTTCAGCCGTGTGTGTGTGTGTGTGTGTGTGTGTGTGTGTGTGTGTGTGTGTGTGTGTGTGTGTGTGTGTGTGTGGAGTTCATTTTGCAAGCAGTGCATGACATCGATATACTAGATATGCAGTTATTGACTCATGCCAGATCAAGTCACTTTGATAGCAAGTTAATCACAAACTTTCATCCTTTTGATGATTTGACAGTCACTTTGGATTAGACCTCAGGGCTCTGTATCTGTGCACTGACTGAATCGCTCTCAATCTCCTTAGATATGTGGCACCTGTTAAGGCGGGACGACACACACACCTCTACTATTTCTATTGGTTCATGGTGTCCGGTGATGTCACAGCTCCACTTATCTGAGCAGAAGTCTAATGTAATAAAAACTGAAAACACCTGAGCGTGATCAGCCAGCTGATATTCATCAGAAATACTCAGACTATATCTTGATGTTTCCCTCTGCATGTATGCAAAGAAAGATATGGAAACGCCTTCACCAAATAAGTTCTGACGTAGTGAACAGCTGTTTCCGCTGAACCGTTCATCTCTGGACAGCATGAAACATGGCTGACAGCAGCTGACATGAAAGAACAATTCAAACAATAGAAACTAATCCTCTCTCCATGTTTCTCCCGTAGACGGTTTGATGGCCAAGGTGACTTCTTCTTCTCTGTTTACTGGCAGATTACAGCCGTGCGTAAAGCAAAGCCTATACCGCCACCTTCTGACCAAACTACACTTTGCAACGAGCCGAGTTTATTCGCTCCAAACCAGCTGATGAAAACGCGCATAATTCTCGTTTCTTTCTTTTGCTACATTTCATAAGTTTGCTTAAAATTTGCTTGACGACTGAATGGAAACGCAGCTTGTGTCCTTCTGTAGCTTCTCTCTGTTTAAACCCCACTGAGGAGACAGAAAGGAGCCGGGGAAGAATTTGCATCAGTCCGTTATTTACATGAAACATACAAATGCAGAGTCTCAGGCTGAAGGACAGGACTGTCTGGATCTGTCTGCACTGTAAAAACAAACACTGCACTGCACTGTAAAAAAGTGCTCCTTAATTCATCCATCGCTGGTCACATGATGATGGATCTTGTGTTTCATTTGTTTTTTTTCCAAGTTTCAGGATTAGCTGAGCCAAAACCGAACATGCTGCTGAGGTAGTCTTAAAGGAAAACTCCATCTAAAACCTTTTGTTTTGAGTATCATAACCTGCTGCACTGTGTAGGTTTGCCTGCAGTTAAATCCACCTCTCCACCAAACACTCACACTTTCACCAAAATATGACCAAGTTCACTTTCATTTGTTGCTAGTGTTGCTAGCTATTTATGTTTCATTACACATTCACAGAGAACAACAAATAGAAACAGTTAACCACATTAACCAAATGATGTGACTTTTGGTTATTTCTAAGTGTTTTCTATTCAATTATGCTTCAGTACGTCTGCCCTCCCATGAAAAACAAGATCATCAGTCATTTCAAATGCCCAAAAATGACATTTGTTTACCTTCAAGTGACAGCGCCATGTAGCGGCTGTAGGAATTCAAAGGAGACAGTCCACCAAGTTACCATGATCTTTAAACTTTAACCATAGTTGTATAGCATCAGTAAACATGTTTATATGTCCTTTTTAATTCTTTGATTTTTTATTGAGAAATTTGACACTTTTTATCCTCATTGTCAATCTAAAGAACCAGTACCAGTAATTTTGCAGTGAAGGTTATTTAAGAAAGAAAATGACAAAGTCAAACAAAGAACAAAACCACACTGATCTTCAGCCTCGTATTGCTGTAACACAGGAAACTGTGTGTCACTGACCACAAACCACAGAGTGGAGTCAGGATCCAGGATTAGTGTTGACTTCCATTGGCTTCCATACAATACGAGTTCACAAAGAAGAGGGTGAGGTTCACACTTACTGGATCGTTGCATCATGTTTGTTTCTAAGAATTGATTTAAAGATGTGACTTATCACAGGAAGTGTGTGTGATGAAGCTGCACACACTCATTCAGAGCAGTTGTTTTAAGTAAAATCAACAGCTTTTCAACTCAACACACCTCATTAAACTGTCTCAGAACTTCTGTTTACGTTGTTCTTTTAGGGAACTTTTCAAGAAATTATTAGAAAATTATAGTAATAAATAACGGAACCNACTCCTTATGTGTACAGAGACCCAACAATTCCCACCAAGAGCAGCACAAGCAACAGTGGCAAGGAAAAACTCCCTATTAACAGGCAGAAACCTCGAGCAGAACCAGAACCAGGCTCTGGGTGGGCGGTCATCTGCCTCGACCGGTTGAAAAATAAAGTGTTACCTTCTTTGTTTTCACTTCTGGAAAAACTGAAGAGGATCGACTCTAATTTTGTCACCAAAAGTGCAATGAAATGAATTACAGACAAGATTTACACAAAATCAATGCTACAGTTTTTGATG
Organism: Maccullochella peelii; assembly: GCA_002120245.1. Lineage (NCBI taxonomy): Eukaryota > Metazoa > Chordata > Actinopteri > Centrarchiformes > Percichthyidae > Maccullochella > Maccullochella peelii. The sequence continues at coordinate 31,877 of LKNJ01003008.1, read as the reverse complement.
AATCAGTAATATTCAGAAGAGCGTGGACAGATAACAGCAACATCCAGATGTGTCGAGATTGTAGATATTATCACATCCTTTTCACTCTGAAGCAGGAACATCTAGAATTTCAGTCATTTGGTCACTAAAACATTTGATTTTATATACTATAAAATAAAATATATACTTTATTCTAAACTCTCAAATCAACAAAGAAGAACCTGGGTTGTTAAAAAAATCAGTTATCTTACGCACACTGTTAAATATCTTTATAAATATGTGACATAAGCTGTTTCTTCTTATTTTATTATTCGTTATACCTGATTTTATTCAAATCAGTTCAATGTATTTTTAACTCTTTATGTTACTTGGAGTTGCATTTGGTGTATGACTTATAATAACGATATAAATTTGATTGACTGATTGATATGATAATCTATAATATAACATAATATAAATTTTTATTACCTTTGCATTGCTGTTTGTGTGGCAGAGAGAGATGTTGATAAACTATCATGTTTTGGTAACTGAAGTGAAACTCACACATTTCTGACTGGGGTTTGATGTGTTTGCTCTCCACAGCGATGTTTGTTTTTTCGTTGTTAACCAGAAAACTGAACAGAGAAGATACAGTATTTTTCTGGGAGGGAAGTAAAAGAGACGCACTTGTTTTTCACTTCTTCGCACCCCTCAGGGGTGTTTTTGTCTTGTTTATGTGGCTCGGCCCACCTTTACGTTGTCCTTCATTTTCAGCAGCAGAAGAAGACTCGACCTGGATGTGTTTCTGCCTCAATCAGACATTAACTCTGGAGTCCAGGCCCACTTTGGTTCATGTGAATGAATTCATTTGTGTTTTTGTTTTGCACCTTTTAAACTGTCCTGAACACACACTGGCATCTGAGCACAAACTCAGCTGTAAGTCTGACTTCTCATTTGTATAAAGCTGCCAGGAACCCAACATATCAGAAAAATGACACAAGCAAATCTTATTATATTCTTATACAACAATTCAAGGTTGTAGAAATATTGTGTCACCATTTATATACAAATACAGCAGAAAACTAAGAAATGTCGTTTTTGTGCCTTTTCATTGAACGTCCTTGTATCTCGTTGTAAATCCCTGAAAATATTAATAATGCAAAGTGTTGTAAACTAATTTACTTGGTCAACAGACATGAATGATGTCTGAAAGTCTCGTCTCTGATAGCTGAATAAAGTTTGTTAAATAAAACACGCTCCGTGTATTCTCTGATGAGTAGAGGGTCGATATTAAACTCACTGTTTGTCTCGAATCAGCTGACAGACGAGAATGAAATCACTGTACAGTTTCTCTCAGCATCATTTTCAGCGGAAACGTGAAGTGTTGTTTTTTCCCAGCAGCACTTGCATCACTGTCTGTTAACCAGGGAGGAAGCTGATTCACACACAAATTTAACTTTAGACAAAAGGAACCACATTCAGCAGCTTCACAACCCGCTCAGGACGCCTGTGGGCTCGACAGGTGGCTGCTTCTAACATTTCTACTTTTGAATGGATGGCACTTACAGTATCAAAACTTTCAATGGCGGATCACAAGTATTCACAACAGAAAAATATAAGATACGTCTCAAACCTGTCCTGCAAATACATTGTTGTCACTCACAAAACACAAAAGTGAAACTGCAAAAAAGTGCATTTTGGCTTCTTTTTGCAACAATACACTGCTAAAACCTTTATCTTATCAAGTAACAAACAATTACAACTAGAACATGATGGGTGCACTAAAATTCACACTAGCTTGCTAACTATTATTAGCATAACATTTGTGATGACACTACAGTTTTGGGGATTTCTGTGGCTGTAAATGATTAAATGTGTCTCCTTTGATGGAGCTGACTGGAAGCAGTTTCCCCTGCTTCCAGTCTGATGCTTGATAAAGTTTCATAGAGAACTCTGGACCTGCCTGCTAATGTCTCATTGTTACATTTCTATTTCTGCACCTGCTCAATAAACAACATACAGCATGCGAACCAGACAAACGTGCAGCTGTTGGAAGGTGGATTTTGTCTCTTTTGATGGAGCTAGGCTAACAGTTTCCCTCTAATTCCAGTCTTTGTGCTAAGCAAGGCTAACCACATTGTGGACCGAAATGAAACCTGTGACTCTGGGTGACAAGAGTTAACGTTGGACTGTGATCCATCTGAGTATATAATGTAACCCAGTCCCGTTCATATCTCTGTCAGTGACGATTCCAGTCAGGATGAGATAAATGTCCGTTTGCATCACACGTTTATCTCCTCTGAACTGTCACTTACAGTAACACTTTGGAACATTTTGTTCCTCATGAACGCGTCACTTCATGTACAGATGAGTTAATCTGCTGAGAAGGAGTCTGAGCTCCAAGTGAATCACATGATTCCTGACATTTCGAGAGAAGAAAAGATTACTTTCCAGAAATAAAAATGACTATGAGTTCTCTCTTTCGTGGATTCTTCATTTTCTCATTTGTGTTTCATTGGCCTCGCTCAGCGTTCACATTTTTAGACTTTATTTGTAAAATTAACCAAATCAACTGAAGTAAAGACTGTAATTGCATTTAAATGAGCTGAAAATATATAAATATATTTACTCAGTGCTACTTGCTGTAACTGTTCAAATAAACTGTGCAAACAGTTCCACTCTGAGGAGAACAGCGATACAGTTGTACTTTTGTTATTGTGTACGAATAAAACCTGTTACACATCTTTTAATATAAGGTGACAGCTGTGATTACTTTTAACGCTAAAGGTTGTCGCCTCAAATGCTAATTAAAGAAGAAGACATAATAATAATAATAATAATAATAATAATAAAAATAATAATATTTTAAGGCCTGTTCGTACACTGAGCAACAGATTCTTGTTTCATTAAATTCACATTGATATAATTTCATCATTTACTACAGTTACATGGATTTTTACTTAAAAAGAAAACCAACTGTTGTCAGTTTTTATGTTTATGTTAATAAAGTACTCAGATTACTGAAGCTGATCTCAGTTCAGTTGGACTGTTTGTCCTCTGGCCTGCAGCGCCCTCCGCTGGCTGCTCACTGGTGTTACATCAGCTCCTGATTCTCTTTAACATGAACACATATTTTCTCCATTAATCGATTGATTGATTGGTTTGTAAAAAAAAAATAGTGAGAAAAGTCCAAACCTCAAAATGATTCAAAATAAACTCAAATTATTAAAATAATTAAAAGGAAAAGCAGCAAATCATCACATTCGAGAAGCTGGAACCAGGAAATGTTTTCACATGAAAAACGACTTAAACGATGGACTAATTGATCAATCGGCTTATTGTTTCAGCTGTACTTGTATAAAGTGTTGTTCATTTATAACAAAATATCATATTTTCATCATGTGTTGCCAAATAAATGAGTAATAAGTACAATATTTCCCTCTGAGATTTAGTGGAGTAGAAGTAGAAAGTCAAATTTGTACTGAAATACAGTACTTGAGTAAATGTACTTAGTTACTCGCCACCACTGGATAAAAGCGTCTCTGGGAAAATGCCATTATTATGAAAGAAAAATCTGCGTTTTGAAAAAAAATCTTCGATGAAAATAAAACAATATTTCATGATAACGAGCTGAGATGTAATATATATTTTACATTACGTATTAATCCGATTTTCATTTCATATTTCTCTATTTAATATTGAGGCAGACAGCAGCTTAATAGATGAATTACCTGATATTTCAGATCACCTGCTGCTGTCTGATCAGCTGATGGAGATTTAACCTCCATCACCTCCATTTAAGCCCCACCTCCACACCTGATCATCCAGAACACCTGGACACACCTGTGCATCTTTTACAGGAGCTTTCAAAGGTCAGATCAATAAAAACTTCACCAACAACAGTGTTTTTGGTACATTGACTGTTTTTTTTTATTCCAAACGTGTGTCTATATATTGAACATCAGAGGGCTGGTCCCCTCCTACAGTCACCCCACACGTCAATATCAATAATAATGATAACAATAGAATCATCAGAATAATGATAACATCCGTCTGTCGTCTCCGTCCTACTGACGAGCTGCTGGTACAAATCTGAGGGAGGAGCAGAGAAAAGAAAACAGCAGACAGACACGATGAAACGCACAACAGGATTCATTCTTTGTCTTCACACACACACACACACACACACACACACACACGCACACACACACTGTGTGTTTTTTCTCATTTTCATGAACAATGTCTTCGTCTCGGATGCTGCTGACTCGTTTTCTAAACATGTCGACAGTTTCTATGCAAAAGAAAATACAAAAATAATCAAACAAACAGGCACTGCTCTTAAACTGTGTTTCAATAAAAAATGTGCAGGAGTTGATTTACATTTGGCTCCGTGTTGTTCGTACCCTGAAGACGACTTATGTAGCGTAATCGGTCGATAGGATTTGTCCATGTATGGATGTTGGAGGTGACTTTTGAACTCTGACATCCCGGCGTGGTGATCGAATCATCAGTTTTAAAGGACTCGAGGTTACCGTGACAAAGAGAAAAGAAATTAAAGAAATAAAGAAAACAAGCAACACTCAGATTGGACGCGCTGGCAGGAAGGAAATTACAATCACAAATTTAGTTTTTCTTTTTCTTTTGCAGTTTGCTCTCCATGTTTAGCTGTCAGTGTGTGTGTGTGTGTGTGTGTGTGTGTGTGTGCAGTATATGTCTGAGCTCCACTGACTTCCTGTTCGGAATAAAAATGACACCCTGCACTGTGATCACAGCTTTAATACTCACCTAAAATATAAGCAACTGTACTGAGGTAGCTCCTCTCCTTTTAGGGACTGTATGAAAATGACTGGATTGGTGAGAGGGGGTGAACCTTATGTTTCACTTTTTAAAAAAAGCAGCACCCTCCCCCCAAAATCTTAAAATAATAATATGGCAGTACTCAGTTGCTACAACTCTTTTCAACACAAAAAACAAACGAATTTAAGATGATGTACTCCACTTTAAACCTTAAAATTGTCACAACAGCCACCAGTTCACACGTTAGAAGAGAAATTAGTACACGACAATAAATCTTGCAAAGAAAGGTTTAAATAAAATATAAATCTGCTGTGAGGCAATAAATAAGGCCCTCCCCTCCCAAAAACAAAGCTGCTCATAATACTTTTCAAACAGTCCCTGACAGTCGATGTCTGATTCACAAAACACATTTCAGCACGCACGACTGTGTTTCCAGATGTCAGCGGGCTATGGCCCAGATGCGGCTGCCAGATTTGGCCTGGATGTGGGGTTAGGGAATAAGCTCTAGTTAGCAACAGTTGGGCCAGCGCCGAGCCAGTGCCGAGCCAGCGCCGGCACCTGCAGCTGGACCAGAAATGTAGCTGATTTAGCTGCATCATTCAACACACGTCTGTCATGAGTGTGAAAACTGTTCTTGTCAGAATTAGCTTGCTTTTAGGCAAAGCTATTTTGGCTACGTGGGATTGACTTAAAACTTTTACTTTGAAAAAGCAAAGCAGCAGATGCTTCCTTGTTCTTTGGCGGCTTGTGAACAGTTCAGATAGTTCAAACTTTAAAGGAGTAGTTCCATATTTTGGAAAATAGGCACATTTTCTTTATTTCAGAAGGTGAGTTTTTCAGCTGAATAGCAACTCATGTCAGGACGTGGTTAGCCTAGCTTAGCATAAAGACTGGAAGCAGGGGGAAACTGCTAGCCTGGCTCTGCCAAAAATTCAGAAATACACCTACCAACACCTCTAAAGCTCACAGATTAACATGTTGTATCTTGTTTATTTAAGCTGTACACAAACAGAAATGTAAGTGAGTATGATAATTTTAGAGCCTTTATGCTAAGCTAGGCTAACCACGTCTTGACTCTCGCCCCATACTAAACACACAGACAAGAGATTGTTTTCCATCTGAACATCTTATTCTTGAAGAGAAAGCAAATAAGCATATTTCCCAAAATGTTGGATGCTGCATGGAAACGAGGAGCCACCGCGGCACAGCTTCGTACGTTTCAGGTGAGTGTTGGTGCATCTGTTCTGCTTCGTCTCCACACGTCAGGAGTCACAAACAGCAACAGGTTTGTTAAGAGCTACATTCTCCAGAGACGTCCAAATGATTGACAGATGACCATGATAACTGTACAGCTGCTCTGCTACGTGTGTGTGTTTATGTGTGTGTGTGTGTGTGTGTGTGTGTGTGTGTGTGTGTGTGTGTGTGTAGGTCTCCTTCTGTACAAACACCTGGTTCAGTATTCAAACAGTAAAACCTCAGAGTGCTGATAAACACAGCCTTTCTCTCGGCGTCTCTGAGTCCTCCTCACTTGGCGCGGAGTGTGATGATTGGCCGAGGCAAGAGGTGGAGGACTGAGCGTGGGCGCAACAAACTAGATCCCAGGATGGTGTCCATTTGGCAGGCACTTCCTGTTTGTCCATCCTCTGCAGCCCTGCGATCCAAAGACTCCGAACACCTCAGATGGTTTAATCCAAAATATAACGTTTGATTTAGAGTGGTTTAATCCGTCCACCCCTGTGGAAAGTTACTGGTATAATCCACTGAGCCCAAGTGGCTTCGTTTTTATGAATGACCCTGCAAATGGGTCAAAATGGTTTCTTCCATCCACCCCCACTGATAGGTCAGTTTGGACTGATCCAGCTGTGTCGTTGGGGCCAAAAAGTAAAGTTCACTGACTGTTTAAAACCATGACCTTTGACCCCTCTGATGATGGCCCACACAGCGTCCCTCCGCTCAGTCGTGCCCCCCCAGTAAGTCCATCTGCTGACGTGTCGGCGTCTTTGGGGGGGGCAGCGGCCTGGGCGGTGGCGCTGGTTTGGTATTGGCCCGCCGCGGGCTCGCCGCCCCCCCACCCCCACCCCCGTCACTGTCGGCTCTGTCTGCTGGGATCGGAGGAGGTGGCGGTGGGAGGCGGGGCAGCGACATGGAGCCGTGATGGTAGTGGAGGTGGTGGTGGGGGTTGTGGCGGTGGTGGTGACCCGGCGTCGCCATGGAGGGAGGGATCCGGGAGCAAGAGGAGGCGGAGGAGGATGAGGAGGGGGGAGGAGGTGGGGGAGGCGTGAGCGTGGTCGGCCGCAGACTCTGGATCCGCCGGCACTCCTGGCAGATTCGCACGTGGCTGCAGTCCTGCAGGAAGCTGCGTGGTGGGGCAGGAGGAGCCACCAGTGCTGACGCTGGAGGAGGGGGAGGCGGCGTGCTGGTGGTGGCGTTGGCACCTAGTGGGTCTTCCAGGAGCCTCTGTGGCCCCGGGCCCAAATCAGGGCCTCCCCCCAGCCCCGCCAGCCCACCTGTCAGCGGGCCGGCACCGCTGTACAGTTTGCCGTTGCTGAGACGCATCTCGCGGACCAGGCGTATGGGGCGCGGGGCGGCCAGAGCCAGGCGGGACGGGTGACGCAGGACTCCGCCCCCAGTGCTGCTCAGAGGGCGGCGGCGACGAGAGCGAGAACTTTTCTTACAGGAGACGGCGTTTCGAAACTCTGTCAGCATCTCCTGACAAACAGAGACCTGAGAGAGGGAGCACACAGAAACACGTCAAAGACAACAAACACTCCAATGACTGTTTGAAAATGACATTTTGTCTCATCCTGGCGGGCCTCAGAGTCCTTTCAGTCTTTCTTTATTTTTGTATCTATTTTATTTTTCATATTAATAATATTGAAAATATTACGTTTACCTTCCTTATGTCTTATTACTTAAAAATATATGTTTATTTCTATTTATTTATTTGTTACATTCTTCTTCTTATTGATATTTCTATGGTCCCTGCAGTTAACCTGTTTATATTTCTGGCTCTGTGGATGTTTGGTTTTTGCACCTTGTTGTTAATATTTTGTTTTTATTTGCACTCTTTCGTACTGAAACAACAATTTAATAAATAAAGTTCTATCTTATCTTACCTTTTCTTATCTTATTATTCATTTTGTTATCTGTGTTCATTGGTAAATCACACACAGTATGCACACACACACACAAAATACAGTTATGTTTATTTATTCTTCCTAATCCAACTTTATGCTCATGTTTTTAAAAAAGATGGTAAATCTGCTGTTTTTATTTTCTGAATTGTTAAATATTAATGCATGTATTTTTTAAATGTTTATCCTTTTTTCCTGATACTATTATTAATAAATTGCTTCTGCAAGACTGTGTCTGGATATGATCGTGCTAATAAAGCCTTTTGAATTTGGGAGAGAGAGAAAACGTGTGTGTTCAAATATGATGGAGGGGAGAAAGAGTGAACACATTATGCTCTGGATGTGTGTGTGTTAATGCTCTGCAGCTTCCCACCTCAACCTGGTGTTATCTGTAAATATGTTTGAGTGTGTGAGAGAGAGAATTTGTCCTAACAGTCGGGGCAGAAAGTCAAATAAATGACAGATAAATGAAGAGCAAATGAAAGTCAGAATATCTGCAGAGGACGAATGAACACAACAGACTGCTGGAATAAAGATACGAGGAGCGAGAGAGAGCTCAGCTTCCTGTTTGAGCTGGAATTTAAATTCTTTTTCTAGCAGCTTCTTCTTTTTAAAGCCACATGAATCAGAATTTAAACTTTAACGGTACCCCGTGGAGTTTCTGAGTGCTGGTTGTGCTATGAAACAATGTTTTAATGGGCGGGCACACGAGGACGCACGTGCATGTGCTGCAACACAATACCCTTTCTTTCTGGCAGTTTCAGTCTATAATAACTAATACTACAGTAGAAGGTTCTGCCTGCATTCTGAGTGAATTTCAGATATTCAGCTTTCACATCCCAGATAGCAAAACTGATGCAAGGCTGATGGGGTTCTGCAGATAGAACTTTCTAATAATGAGAATGTTTTGTTTGAAATTATAAGGACTGTTTAGTCTTACTTTGTTTTAATATACAAAATCAATGTATTCATTTCTGAATGGAGTTATTATATAAGATATTTGGTGTTAGCCAAGACAGCCCAACAATGCCCAGAGCCTTCAGCATCTCATCCACACCTGGCGCCTTGCCACCAAGGAGCTTATTGATTAGCTCGGAGACCTCTGCCAGGGATATGGGTGAGTCCTCCCCCGAGTCTTTAAACTCTGCCTCCTCCACAGACGACGTGTTGGTCGGGTTCAGGAGTTCCTCAAAGTGCTCTTTCCACCGCTCGACAACATCCCCAGTCAGCAGCTCTCCTCCCCTGCTGAACACAGCCTGGGCCAAGCCCTGCTTCCCCCTCCTGAGTCATCTAATGGTTTGCCAGAACTTCCGTGAGGTCAACCAAAAGTCCTTCTCCATAGCCCCCCCGAACTCCTCCCACAGTATGGGGTACTGGGGTCGTTACTACGAGCCATCTGGTCCCTATATAACCAAAGTGAGAGCTGGGTCCGCATTCTCGGCACAAAGTCAAACACATTTTCAGTGGGTGTTGGACTCCGCCAGGGCTGCCCCTTGTCACCGATTCTGTTTGTGATATTCATGGACAGGATCTCATGGACAGCCGGGGGGAGGAGAGTGTCCGGTTTGGTGACCTCAGAATTGCGTCTCTGCTCTTAGCAGATGATGTGGTTCTGTTGGCTTCATCAGGCTGTGACCTTCAGCATGCACTGGGGCGGTTTGCAGCCGAGTGTGAAGCGGTTGGGATGAGAGTCAGCACCTCCAAATCCGAGGCCATGGTTCTCTGCCGGAAAACGGCGGATTGCCCCCTTTGGGTTGGAAGTGAGCTGCTGCCCCATACGAAGGAGTTCAAGTATCTCGGAGTCTTGTTCACAAGTGAGGGTAAAATGGAGCGTGAGATGGACAGGCGGATTGGTGCAGCATTAGCAGTAATGCAGGCGTTGTACCAGACAGTGGTGGTGAAGAAGGAGCTGAGCCGGAAGGCAAAGCTCAATCTATGTTCCAACCCTCACCTGTGGTCACAAGCTAGGATTTAGGAGCTCCAAGTTAGGAGCATGTAGAGTTAGCATAAGACCAACAGAACATGTTTAAGAACTAGCAGCAAGAACATTTTAAAATAATCAATCTCAAAATTCTACTTATTAAAACTCTATTATTGCTGTCATCTCTCAAATAGTCCCAGTAAGGCCGAGTTACTAATAATAACATTCTTTCTTGCTCATAAACATTAGCACACTAACATCTGTAACAGAGTCATTTACACTGTGTGAGAAAATCATTACATGTTTTGTGAGAAAGAATGCATTCAACACATTTGTTAGGCCTCAAGGATAAACACAAGGCCTTTTGGAGACAAACACTGAATTTAAAACAAAGTGAATGTTGTGTTTGCACCTTGTTGCACTAATTCAATTAATGCAGGTTTAAAGACATAGTGCACAAACAACATCTTTTCATACAGGTGGGGCAACTCGCACTGAGCCACCCTACATCTTTTTATGGCTGCTCCACCATGTACTTCATTTTAAACATACTTCTCCCAAATTCAGACTGACAGATTTGGAAACTTTAAAGTTCTGTGATTTTGAAGCTGAAGACATAAAACAACAACACGAGTTTAATAATGGAGTCAGCGAGCCGGCTGGAAGAGGTTAAAGTGTGAACTTTTTGTATGAACTTTTGAATAAAGCACATTCAAATCGTCATACACAGCGACGCCACACTGCATCAAATGAAAACACACACACACGCACAGACACACACACACAGGCGGATGACCTACTGAGGTGTTTGAGCTGAGGTTGAGGCCGGGGGCGGGGCAGGAGGAGGAGGACGAGAGAGGAAGAGGAGGAGGAGGATGATGATGAAGGTTTACCTCATCCGTCTCAGCAGTGCGGCGCGTCGACCACACGAACTCCATGATGGCCACGAAGACGGCGATAATGAGGCCGCAGATCAGGACCACAAAAATCCCGCCGATGTTCTCCATGCCGAGACCTGAAACACACAGACAACAAAATATATTTATTTAATACAATATTAAAGTCATATTCTAAAATGTTTGATTTGTTCATTCTTTCTGTGTCTCCACAAACCCGACAGCTGTGACTCAGAAAATAGCTGACACGGCCATAATCAATACTTCATTATAGGCTTTATACATAAGGCCTATAATGAAGTATAACTGCGTTCTGGGAAATGTAGGAAGTCACCCTAAAATCTAGCAAACAAAACGTGAAGCATAAAAATCAATTTAAAGACAAGAGTAGTCAGAGTCTGAGCTGTCTCACACACACACACACACACACACACACACACACACACACACACACGTTCTAGAGGCTCTGTGAAGCACATTAAGCAGCATGCTAACATGCTCACAGTGACTATGCTAACATGCTGATGTTTAGCAGCTATAATATTTACCATCATAGTTCAGCGTTTTAGCACGCTAACATTTGCTAGTTAGCAGTGAACACAGAGTGCAGCTGAGGCTGATGGGAATGTCTGTAGTTGTGCAGGTAATGCTGAAATGTAAAAAGGGATGATGATGATGATGATGATGATGATGAGGATGATGAGGACATCCACCTTTGGCTCGGTGGTCCTCCTCTTTGGGACACTGTCCTCCCTCCCACCAGCGTCTCTTCAGGATCTCCAGCCTGTTGCTCTCCTGCAGCTGTAAGATCCCCAGAGTGATCTCATCCCTGTACGGAGAGCCTGAGGAGGAAGAACCACAGCGGAGTCATTCACCATCTTACTCTGATATAACTGACGTTATAAAATAATAAAATAAACTTAAACAAACATGAATTCAGTTTATTAACGTCTGGTTCTCGACCTCACTGCCTCAGGAGGCAATCAGGTTACGTTGTTACAAATGGAGGCTGCCTGTTTATAACATATTCAAGGTGATTTTAATGGGTCATCATCGCTTAGTTCACTCACAATCTCCAGCACATGTAGCTCATTTAGTGTTTGAATTGATGAATAAAGCAAGTAAAACCCACAGTTCACCTGCTCATCTCTCCTTTGTTAAACATGTGTGGAGCTCAGTGGCAGATTCAGGCTGTTTGAGGGGCGGGGGCGTTAAAAATAAAAAGGGCACCATATATATTTATACTATATATATATATATATGTATGGAGGAAAAATGTCAATATCAAAACCCACAGAGCAGTAAAGACCACGCTGTGCATGTTAGTGCAGCTCCAGGCAACAACTGCCCTCCGGTGCCCCCACGTTCTAAAAAACGGCAAAAGTACCCTCTTGGATGGAAACGTGGTAAAGTGCCCTCTGGTGACCTTCCTGTCTCCACTGGAAGGTCACCAGAGGGCACTTTACCACGTACAGAGCTGCTCTGTGGGTTTTGATTTTGACATTTTCCCTCCAGGGAGCACGTGTGCTGATGAAGTGGGAAATGTTAAGAGAGCAGAGAAAGAGACGAAGTGGCAGCTGCATCTTTTATACAAATCAAACATGCCATTGTGCACCTGAGCTCTGTGTTCTGCTGTATTCAAAGCTAAATATAGACCTCCCTGAACGAGAACATTGGTTTTGGTGACTGGTTGTAAATTTGAAAAATGTTTAGCAGCAGCAGCAGCAGCACGGTGTCAGCCAGCAACCCGGTCTGCGAGGAGTGAACTACTGTTAATTAGCAGCAGCTTGTATGTTTTGTGGGGAACGTAAAGCCTCCCGGATTACGTTTTATAGCAACATAACAGCCCAGTGCATCGCACTCTGAACTACTGTTGCTGGGGAGCTAACTGCTAACATGTTAGCCACCCGGGAACATGCTTGGCTGTTTACTCCCCCTTGGCACCATCCACTCCTCCCTGCGAGCTGCATGCAGTACAGAAACATTACACGTCCTTCACTAGAACAAAACATAATCCACGCAGCAGTTATGTTTTCTAACAAAAAGTAACTGGCAAAACTAATTTCTAGGAGACGGGGTTGACATCACAGACACGTACTGTTGTGAGATAAAAGTACAGCAGGAGCATTTTAAATAATAAGAAATCATTTTAAACATATTAAGAGAGTCAGGACCCACCTGTAATCAATATTTTAAGAGAGTAGTAGACACTGTTACAAGATGATTCATCTCTATGGTTGTTTTTGAGTCTATATTATAATATATTGGTACCTGCCATTAAAATTTCGTCCACTACAGCTGTAAATTATCACGGTTTCCTCACCTCGTCCTCACTTCCTCCCTGCGCTCTCGCCCATTCATCTTCTTTCTTATTCCATTAAAAAGTGACACTGACTTTCACAAAATGACAGACAGCAGGAAGTGCGTGGGTGTTTTTCAAAGTAAAAGATAAGTCTTTGACAAAATGATGACACTTTTATGGTTAGATACTCTATATTTCAGAGATATAGAATGATTTATTTGACTTCCTTTCTTTTGGTTCTTAACAAAACTGATATATGCCTTTCTTTGGAAACAGAACTTTTCCCTTTGAAGCCAAATATCTCGTTTGGCACGTTTCCAAATGAACGATCAACTTTTACCATTTCAGATTTTCCTCATTCTTCTACCAAGATCTCAGACTCTTTAGGTCTGTTGGCCTTTACGCAACGCTTTTCTTTCCCACATAATACACACTTTTCTCTCTCCTCCCTTGAATATTAAATTAAATTAAATATTAAATTCTACTTCCATGCAAATTCCTTCTATGTGAAAACTTGGCAATAAACCTGATTCTGATACGTTTACTTTTCATACTATAAGTACATTTTGTTGACAGTACTTACATACTTGTGTGTAGTATTACATACATTTAAGGGAGATTTTCAAAGCTGACTTTTACTTGTAATGGAGAGTCTTTATATGGCAGTATTGCTGCTTTTACTCACTTAAATGATCTTAAATTCTTCTTCCATCATCACTGATTCTCCCTGTAGCTCTTAACTGTCGTCATTGTCATAATTTGTTCTTGTTGACAGTTTAATAATCTACGTTGATGCGTTTGCTTCATGTTTGTGGTTGTTTGTGTCTTACTATATTTCAAAGCTCCTCATGAAACGACAGCAGGGGACTTTTGTTCCCTGAGTTTGTCCTTCAGTCGGTGCTTCTCTGCAGGCTTGGTGCTGTTTTACTGCGGGTACTTGTGTTGCCTGGGAAGAGGCATTGCCTCAAAGTCCAAAGTCAGGGAACATAAGCTCCTCAGGTGCAGTTAAAACAAGTCCTACAAATTAAATAACAAATTACGTGGTCTGTAAGAAGTGTTTTCTGATCTGATGACACTATATGTGTCTGTTCCTCCCCAAACTGTTACAAATCACTGTTAATAAATCTGTTTTGTGATTAGGTTAAGATTTGGTTAGTTTTAGGGAAAGATATTAGTTTGGGTTGAAATGACTTCTTCGTTAAGGTTAGAGGACCTTTGTCATCATGGTTACAATACTGTAAGAACCACTTCAGGGACCGATGGTGGTCATGGTTAAAAAAAACTCTGTCGGTTGGAAACAGGAAACAAACTGAACTTTCATCTCTCACGACACCAAAATGACTTTAGCTTAAAAGCAGCTGCAAATTCTCATTTTCTCCTTTTGAAGCTGATGCTAATCGCTCACTGTCAGTCAGCCCGGTTAGCATGGGAGCCGGCGTCTACCGGGGGCACCTGGGTGATTCTGCTGCTTTTATTTTCATCACTTAACAGGTTGACTGACAGGCCGGCCTCCCAAAATCTACTCATCTCTTTTTCTGCCTCTGTCTTCCCGCTTTTCCCTCTCCTCTCTCCACATCTGTTTCTCCTTACTCCATTAGCTATGCTAATCTATGCGCTAACACTTATCACCAGAAACAAGTCGGAGGCAGATGACAAGGCGAGGCCAGACACCGGCGAAAGCAGACCAAAGCCAAATTGGAATCAGGATGGATTTAATTTGCCAAGAACAGCAGCTGCACAAAGAATATGACCTGGTTAACTGCTAAAACAGAGCAGACGCAGCCTCAATATATTACAAACAATATGTGATGTGACAGCAGACTAAACACAATCACACTCACACATAAACAAAGAAAGTATACACACAAAGGCAGGTTGGTTTTTCTCTGTTTCCAGGAGGGCTTGAGACATCCATGTGGTGGCAAAACCTGCAATCTCATTGGCCAGCATTTGTACCATTATACTGAAATCTCCAGAAATGTAAACCTGTGAAGGCTAGACTACCTTGAATTCAGACTTTACAACAAGATTCAAAGGAAAGACTTTTGGGAATTTGGCTATCTTGCCGAGAGTTAGATGAGACGTTGCCCCATACACACAAACAAACCTCCATAAAGCTCAACAGCTGCTAATAATCTTGTTTTTTCTGACCTCAGGTGGTTTAACTTCTCACCTTGCTGCAGTGATGTCACAGTGTACCGGAGGGTGTGTCGGTACACTGTGACATCACTGTTGTTAAAGGTGCAACAGAGACACACCTCTGACCACAGCCAGCAGTGACAGGACGGTTTGAAAGACGGTTTGATAGGTTTCCATGTTTTTCCACATTTGAAAGTGTGAAGTAAAGACCAACAACAGCCAGGTGTAGGAAACATGCTGGTGTCGGAGTGAAGGGCAGAACTGCCAGTCATCTTTTGTACAGCAGCAGCCTTCAAGCTTTGTGCTGCGGCTTAGAAAAGTCTTTTAAAATTAAAGAGTCAGCTACGACTCTCAGGTACACCACGCCTCTTAAGTGAGGCGTGTCTGAAACCTGCACTTCTAGCTGTCCGATATCCAAAACATGGATACGATACAAAACATCATGGTGCTCCTACACTGTAGAAAACTCTTTTCACAGGAACTAGAAGCATTTAGATAACTGGCAACAGACCAATGCAGAGCTACGATTTATATTTAGTCAGTTTCAGTCAGAAAGATGAAGAAAGGGTGCAAAGCGACACCTTTGATCTCAACATTGGACATTAGTTTATTTGTTTGTCGTGATCAGAAGGATTCCCAAAATCAGGCATCGGCAGCCTGGGGGAACTGCAGCAGCTTGTTTGGCATCTGCTGATTGTCTTGGCATGAAGTTTGTCAAATTAAGCTTATTGATATATATATTATATTTATTTTGGGTGGTTCCAGATTGGGCTTCCTGGTAGCCTTGTCCTTGTCTAAAATGTCATATATGTTTCAGAATACATGTTTTGGTTATGTTAACCAGGCTCCTCCTCCACTCACCCAGAGGCATGCCGATGCCGTATCCTTTGGTGTCCAGCAGTCCTCCGATCTGTGTTAGGTTGCAGTTGAGGCTGCGGTAGTACTCGTTCATGGTGCTCTCCATCAGGAAGGCGTACTTGGAGTTGATGACGCGGGCGATGCCTTCCTCGGTGCTCTTCACAAACACACTGGGCTGCTTGGAGTACATGTAGTTCCACATCCGCTGGTACGTCTGGTACCGCGAGTTCTGGAGTAGGAAGAGGAGACGGGGTGGAGATGGTCAGAGTTTTCCACAACCCGGATATCAGGCACAAAAAAACCCCAAGATTTCCTTGTTTACATCTCTTTCATAGATGCAGTTAAGGCCTCGGACTCCACCCAATACTGGCAGTATTATGTCACACTAAGGAGGCTGTGGTTTGCATCTTCATGAGGAAGGAGATCATAACTTCAGTTAAGTGAAAACACGCTGCTGCAGCAGAGCAGTGTCAGCGTGAGTATTAATGATTCTTAACATGCTGTCAAAACAACAAGCACTGAAATAAACAAATACATCAAATCTATTTGTCTCACCATGAAGAAGGTCATGGTGGATCCTCCGTGGATGGTCCCGTACTGGATGTTGGTTTGGTCGGCCAGATCGTCCGGAGACTCGATGGGAACCTCCATCCTCTGGACGGTCAGAAACGCCGCCAGGTTGGCCGTGTAGGACGAGATGATGATGAGGGTGAACGCCCACCTGAGAGGACCAGAGAAGAAGAACAGCTTTAACTTTTATTTACCCTGAGAAACCTTCAAACCCTCACTCCCCTTTTCCCCGTCCCTGTTCATTAAGAGCTGTAGAGTAGAGAGCAGGAGAGAGACAGATGGAGAGCACCGCAGGAAACGGCAGGATCTTTAGGTAAAAAATATTCAACCTAAACATGAACTCCGGCTGCAGCAGAGAGGAGCAGGACAGCTCCACTGCAGGGGAAATGAGACGGAAGTGATGAGCAAGGGAATTAGGATGGGAGGCGAGAGATGGAGGCCAACAGAGAGGGAGGGAGGGGGAGAATATGATGGAGAGAGGAAGCTGAGATTAGACAGGAGTGAGGAGAGTGAGAAATTAGACAGAAAGGAGTTAAACCAAATTGGGCTTCAGGAATGACTTAGACACTTTATGCGATGGAAACTTCTAGTAACTGTGATGCAGGTGTTTGTTTGTAGATCTAAATGAATGAACCAGTATGAAAAATCAACAGCGAGCTTGGAGCTAATGTCATTTGTGTAACCAATAAAAAAGACAAACAGCTTCTCAGTGAGAACAACACAAATGTGTCTGATGTCCTGTGGGTTCCCCATTGGCTGATATGTATGCGTATGTATATGTATATGATTGGTTGTCTTCAGTTTTAACAGGGGGGACGGCCCAATGGGAGCACCCCCCCACCCCCCCGGCCCCTACACCACCAACCAACACACAGGCCCATGTAGAGACAGCCTGATTACATAAAGATGAAATAAAATAAAAAATGGACACCTCCCAAAGGACATTGTTGCAGGACGCTGCAACCACAGTCATGTCTCCCCTGAAATATTTAGTTACAGAGCTGGTTTGGTCCTGATGGGGTGGGGGGGTGCTACTTCTACTCAGCAGCACAGACACTACTGAATGATCATAGAAATATATTAGGAATATTATAGGAACACTACAAGCAGCAGTGTGTAAATATGATGCTCTTCTGCGACCACACGTGATCATGAAGGTGACACGACTCCATAGAGTATATAGGCTACAGTCCACTATAGAACTGAGTATTTATAGTACATAGTTTAGAGAATATCAAAGGTCCAAGATGAAACTGACAGAAGGGCGGCACTGAGAGAAAAAGGCGTCTGCTACTTCAGCACCACGGATTGATCAGTATGCAGCACAGGCTGCTGATATTTCAGACGCTAACAAACCTCAGATAAAGGATCAGTGAGTCGGGCAGACCAGACCAACATATTCACTAAACAACCCCCCTGCCCCCGCACTCTCTCTGCTACCAGCAGATGGAGAGATCAAATCACCTACTGGTTGTCTTTTAGTTTATTTTATAAAACCTTTTTAAATGTTTTTATCCCCTTTATCTTATTTAAATGTTCTTTGTAACGTGTTTTATGAGGCTGATGAAGGCCACAAGACGAAACACGGTGGTCTGATAATAAAGTCATTCTTCACATTGTGAAGTGTTGCTGGAGACAGGCAGACAGACAGAGAGACAGACAGACAGGCAGGCAGACAGACAGTCAGAGATCAGTATGTTGCAGTTTGTGCCACAGCCATCATGAGTTTTTATGGTGCTAAGTGTCCGGCGAGGCTGAGAGCTGTCAGAGAAAAGATGCTGACGGCCCCTCCAGTCCCTCCAGTATCACTCCACCATCTGTCTGACTGCAGCTACTGGGAACGAGGGAGGAAGCAGGAGACGGACTGGGAGAGGAACAGTAATTCAGTCTCCACATACAGCAGGAGGATGGAGGTTTGGTTTGAATGTTCTTCCTGTCGAAGTGAATATTTGTTGCAGACGAGGTAACGAAAGCTCATCACTGTTGTCAGTCTTTAACAGCAGTGTTGTCGTGGAGGTGGTTGCTGCTTACAGTCCAGCTTGACAGTAAACACTCAGACAAATGCAAACATTGGAAACTAAAATGGGAGAGTGATAAATAAAAAAGGGCAAGTGACAAGTCTGCAGTAATATAAGAAAAATAACCAAAAAGGCTCAACTTTCAACCAAGTACTCAACTTAAATGCAGCAAAAAGAAAAAAAAGAAAAGAAAAACGTGAATTTTGAACAATAACAAAAGAAGAATAAAAAAAGACTAACTGTACTGTATATATCACGTACATATATCTGTGGTAGCACTGCTGAGGAAGAATTCTGTTATATGGTACTAATTATAGAAGAGATAGAGTTCATCTGAATGAATATTTACTTAAAGTTTTAATGGACTTTACTAAAAAAAACTAATTAAAAACTCCTTTTCCCTCTAATTTATGCAAAAAGACAAAAAGCTGCCACCAAAAGTCCTCCAACCGAAGCCAAAATATGTAAAAACACAACAACGCTCGACAAGTTTGTCATATTTATACAAAATGTGTTTGTGCAGAAAAACTGAGGGTCCGATGATGGTTGGAGCAGGACGGAGGACATGAGAGGAGGAGAGGGAAGAGAAACCGACATCATCAGTTTCACATGAGAGCCAGTTTACCATCTGTTCACCTCCAGCTAATGGTCCTGAGGAGGGAGGAGGAGGAGAGGATATACACCGTTCACTTTCCTGTAAAAAGTAAATATACCGACACCAGAAGCTTCCTCGAGAACTTCAGAAGTAAACACGACTAAACACCTGGAGACACCTGAGAAGGTCACTATTCTGAGATCATGAAGAGGCAGCGGTGCCATCGTAGACTGTCGACATAATAATTATGATAATAATAACTTTATTAGTACAGCACAATGTTACAAAGTGCTTTCGGTGGAATAGGAAATAAAGTTAAATGAAATGATAAAACACAGGGACAGCAGTCTTCACAGTTCTTCAGAGGTGGTAGAAACAGAAACAAGAATTCACAAAGTGGACTTTTAGGTCCTGAGTTTAGTTCCACAGTAGCTGGAACTATCTGGCTGGTTTTTCTTCTAAACGTTCTGCCGTTCTTATCATGGTTTGACCTGACTAGTCTTTGCCTTCACGTTTATCAGCTTACTTGAACCATTTATCAGATTTATCAGATTCAATGACGACATGTTTAAAACTCTCACGTACACAATATCTGTGCATGGTAACTACAGCGGTTCAGGTTAACGCGTGGTCAGCGTTAGCAGGTCTGTGACGGTCTGTGACGGTCTGTGACATCCACACCCTGACTTTACACGTCTCCACATAAAGGACACACTTCCTGTACTGGCACTGAATGTCATTTACACCGGGGGACGTTGTGGACATGCCCCCCCCACATTTGTTACAAAATGTTCTGGAAAGTAGTTTGCACTAAGAAATGCTTTGAGAACATACAATTAATGTAAATATAGAAGAAACATCGTACTGTTGTTGACTCTGTGCCCTTTTGATGCGCCTCACACCGACCCCCCNCCCCCCCCCCCCCCCCCATTACATTGCCTAAACTCGCATATGTTAAAAAAAAGTTTTTTCATCTGAGCCCGTATGTCCCCCCCACTTTTCAACACAAAGTGATTGGATGTAAATCATCAGCTGCGTATTGGAGGATCCTGGGGACACCAGGCTGGGTTTAGAGCCATGTGTTTCCCTTCCTTTCCAGTTGTCACCCCCCCGGTACGAACCAGACTCCGCTGACGCAGCGGGTGGACAGAGCCCGGGGCATGATCTCTGATCCCTGCTGCATGAAGCCGCCCACCGGGAACCACAGACTGTTCCCCAACGTGTACTGGTTCTCCAGGACGTCCCGCCGCTCCCGCAGGCACGGGTGAGGGTTATACCACTCATAGGGGCTGAGCCTGGAGGGGGGGGGAAGAGTCAGAAAAGACCTCTTAGACCCGCCTTCACTGGAAACACAAACATATGAACCACCTCTTGACACGATACATTTAACACTTTAATTCTAAGCAGCAGCCACAGTGAGCTCCTTCCACTGAGACTTAAATTCAAATCTGTTACACTTCACAAATTTAGAGGGCTTTTACGAAGCATTTTTACTCTGCTGCTGAGCCTGACACCTTGTATTCAGATGAGTTTGTTAAAGGGCAGAGGATGCTTTTTAAAAACAGTTTTCTTAGAAACAGCACACAGCTGAGATGTTAAATGTGTTTGCCTGTGAGTTAAAGTGTTGAGTTAAGAAACAGGAAAAGGTCGAGAGAGAAACATTCATACTTTATACACAACAACATAATGACTGTGTTTAGATGCAGTCAGAGTCATATTAAGGTGAAATTACAGGCAGAAATATATAGAGAGAAGCAGCAGAGAGACCCTCACTTCCAGAGACTAAAATACAAGTTACAGCAACAGAAAGAACCAAAAAGAACAGCTGACAGTCAAAGACAAACACGAGCTTTCCTGCAACGCTCAGGACAAAAAGCCAAACTGAACACACACACACACACACACACACCATAGCAGGTGTGTTACCTGGCGGCGAGGAAGAGGACGCAGCTGACGGCGAGGTAGGCCAACAGCATGAAGAGCCAGACAGCCGGAGAGAACGGATCCAGGAAGGAGAAGTAACCTGGTTTACGACCCTGAAACACACAAACACACTTTTTTGTTTGTTTGTTTCACACTGTGTTTCTCTGAGAATGAATTGTTTCAATATTCAAAAAGAAAAGTTTAAAGCCCCTGAAACATCAGCCCCTGTCATCTATCAGCTGTGTGTAATTTATTAAGAGTTGAACATGCACAAACTGTGTGATGTGTTCTGATCAGTTTGGTTTTAATTAGT
Organism: Maccullochella peelii; assembly: GCA_002120245.1. Taxonomy (NCBI): domain Eukaryota; kingdom Metazoa; phylum Chordata; class Actinopteri; order Centrarchiformes; family Percichthyidae; genus Maccullochella; species Maccullochella peelii. Next base: position 10,453 of record LKNJ01003008.1, on the reverse strand, counting down.
TATTTGATACTATGAAAAGGGGAGTGTGATGTCACGATTGACAACTTGTGGTGTGCTCGCGATTGGTTCGGGCGGGTGTATGGGCGGGACTTTGATACGGATCACTACTGCGCAGACTAAAGGTGGCAGTGCCTGTATCCGGGATATTTTGGCTTCATTTTTGTACATTGGGAGGAAGTGGAGATGCGTCGACCATCTTTATATACAGTCTATGGTTGAAATCAACAGGAAAACCCCCAAAATCTCTCTTGAAATACATATGAGTCTAATTTTTAGGTGTCTGCATACTTCTGGCAACTGTCACATCTGTTGTGTTGTTGTATATGTGCAAAGAAACAATCTAAAAACTAAACCTAACTAGAAAATTTCAGTTTAAAAGTGATGCACTTTTTCTAATCCTGTGTTTTTATTGCTGATGGACTGGTTCTGCGTGTGTTTCATACTCTGAACGTCGAACCACATTCACTAAAGATAAAGATAAAAATTTAAGAGCAGCAGTTTAACTGGCAGCAGTGAGTTGTTGTGATAACGACCATCTGCCGGTCACTGAAAGCTGTCAGCGTCTCCGGCTCAGAAACACAACCCTCACTTTCAGACTGACAGCCATGTATTTTGGAGAATGACACTCCTGGAAGTGTATTATCGTACGTTATCCTTTTTTTTTTTTGACTTGTCACATTTTCTCAGCACGTAAATCTGCAATGCGAATAAAACAACAAAAACAAGGTAAACCAGCAGACTGCAGCTTCAAGTGTTAGCGAGCGTCCGCTGATGTTCCCCAGCAAGACGCTTCGCATCGACCCGTTTCATCACTTCCCCTCCCTGCTGCTTATGATGCCTCCCCGCCCCCACCCCCCCTCTGTCGACCGGAAAGGATTTGGCAGCGCAGACAGTCGAGGAACTCCCAGATTGGACCCAATTACAGCAGATGACTGGAGCTGTAATGGAGGCAATCAACTGTGTTTCTGCTTTTTGTCCATTCTGGCTCATTTAAAAAGCTCCATGTGAGGGCTGGCCGAGGGCTAAAATCTGATGAGAGTCTGCTTCGTACCACAGAACCAGACTAGACGTCCCGCGTAGAGACGTGGATCAAAGGAAAAGAAGGCAGGTGACAGCAGGTACATCCAGTCACTCCCCATCACTCCCGTGTTTCTCCCTAATATATCTGCAATTTTCTGCTCTCGTTTTTTAAAATATCTTGCATGGCTTCTTCAAAAATCTGACACGAGCAAAGTTTGAGTCTCAGTTTACAGTAAACAGGCTAAAACAAACAGACATGCTCCTGTAAAGTTGAATGTTGCTGAAGGTTATTTGCGTTTAACAATAAAGTTACAATAAAAATACAGCACAGATATGAAAGTAAAAACACAAGGTTTCTCCATGTTTACTGTGACAGATTCATTTGTTCTGCAGAAGTTTCTTTTCGTCCTGAACAAGAGAGGAGACGAGGAACGTTACACATTTCTTTAAACCAAACAGCAAAAACCTCCTAACATCTGCACAACACGCACTGTGATGCATTTCCTGAGTTTGTTTGCTGTGTTTTAGACACTTCCTTCTCCGCAGGAGGTCACGTTGCTTTTCTGCTTGATAAATAACAGACGTGGGTCAGAAGGACACAATCCCCAGAGCTTGTTCAAACCTTATGTGGTATCACAGAGGTGGCTTTACTGCACCAGGACACTTCAGATGTGTGTCAGGTAAGCTGTCCGTCGTCCAGACTCACTACACTCACTTTCAAGACCTTTCCTTTTAGTTGTCTCAGTGCAGGGCGGTGAAGTAAAGCACACTATGAAGACACCCAAACCCATATGTGATAGTTAAAAGTGCGATTTCAAAGCCATTCAAAGCCTTTCCACCAGATGTTGAACGCTGCAGGGATTTGCTCCCATTCAGACACAACATCATCAGTGAGGTCCAACACTGATGTTGGCTGATGAGGTCTGGCTCACAGTCAGAGGCCTTTTTCAGGTGTAACAGGAGGAAAATCCAACACATTCTCAAACACCGACGCTGCTTTGTCTCGCCCCTCGGCACAAGGTAACCTTCAGGTTTAGGCAATAATAATAATCAATGATCCTTTATGTCTGCTGTACATTGTGTAATTAACATGTGTTTCGTGTACACAGGCATCACACACATTTTTCTAGATAATAACGATGTCATTTCCTCCTCCTCGAACACAGCTGGTGTCTCCTCTGCGATGATGTCAGTGAATAGCAGAGTGATAATATATTGAGTACTAATGACTTGAGAGCAACGGCAGACGTACAGTAAATGTACACTGTTCAACACCAGGGGGCACGAACACTGATAAACACGACGCCTCTTCCCTGATGTGTGTGCATAAGTCAACAGCTTGAGCATTTAAACAGATTACCATCTTTAAGTGTGCTCGCAAGCTATTTAGATAGATGCTGCGTGTGTGTGTGTGTGTGTGTGTTTTACAATGTGCATAAAGCTCTTTATACTTCCAGACATGATTGTATTGTTTATAGTTACTCTGGGAGTCACTGGGAGTAGTTGTAAGATTTACTGTGTGTTGGTTTGTGTGATGCGTTCAAGAGCTTGTACACGTTCAGATACGTGTGTGTTGCTAATGCAGAGTGTTGTCACTAGTGTACTAATAGTATGCAGTATGTACTACATGCCAACTGCCCTGGTATTCTGATTTTGCTGTTTTGGCTTTTGTTAACATACAGGTATAACTATCATGTCATACTAACAGGAAACGATGTAATGTGTGTGCTGCTGAAGGTCAGTCAAACTGCAACTTTGCTGCCGTTAATTAAACCTAACATAGAGAGAACAAAATGTTTTTCCAAACGTTTTATACTCAAATATCTCCCTGAAATCTTCTGGACACTGACGCTGGACACATGGGTGAAAACTTTGTATCGTCACAGTGTCACAACTTCTAAAAGCAGCCTTGTTTTCTTTGGCATTAAAAATACATTTTTCACACAGTCCTGTGGGTTTTAAATGGGTTTAATGATTGTAAAGAGCGTTCAGTCTGAGCAAAGTTCATTTAAAAGTGTTTAAAGTTGACTGAAATATGGAGGGGTTAAGGTACCAACCATAAACTACGATGTAGGAGGAACCCCCCCCCCCCGCAGGTCCATTTTGAACACNGTGAGTGTGTGTGTGTGTGTGTGTGTGTGTGTGTGTGTGTGTGTGTGTGTGTGTGTGTGTGTGTGTACCATCATCACCATGGCCTGTTAGCCAGTCCGTCTACTGTGTATAATGGTGTGCAGTGCTGCACTTGATAACAGCAGCCTGGTGTTTAGTGGAGTGAATTTATGGCGCCACGGTTCAAATCCCCCAGTTCACACCAGACCGGGAAGTCCTCCTCCTGATGGAGACGACAGATCTCCGACGGCTCGTCAGCTCTGCGGCGTGAGGCTGTAAACCGCTGCGGGCCGTTACTGCGAGTACAAATGTGCTCTCGGTCAACTTAATCCTTAAATAAACACTTAGGGACGCAGAATGAAGTTGGGACGCCGCTGTGTGAGGACGGCCTCGGCTGTACACACATTAAACAGCTGACTGATCACGGAGTCAATACTCGGAGGTGGACTGGATCAAACATGGAGGACAGATGGTGAAGGTGAATACTGATGAGCTGCAGATGTACAGCGGCGACACTGCAGCACATCATCAGTCTGCCTTCAGAGGAGACGCAGCATTCTGTCTTAACGAGAAATAAATAAATGTTTCTTAACATTCAGACTCACATTCAAACTGCCACATTTCAAAGTCGCCACATTTAAGGACTTAAAGCAATTAGAGCTGCTGCCGTCCCCAGCAACGGATTACAACGTCATCTCATAGCATGTGAACAGCACGCCACTTTTAAGGACATTTCGCATGTGATGTCTACGCGCTTGTCATTTAAAGCCGTTAGAGATGGGGCATTTTATGAGATTGGGACCTGCACGAGGTCAGGTCACCTTCGTCAGGCAACGTTTAGGCAACAAATCTACATGGTTAGGTTTAGGAAAAGGTCACGTTACATAAGTAGTTTACATATGTAACTTAAAATAAGTCAAAGATTTATAAAAGAACAGCGGCCTCCTGGGTGAAAGTCCTGCGTTTGACCCATTATCCACCCCTACCACCTGCCTATGTGGACTTTGTCGCTCCTTATTCTACGTCACCTGACAGACTAAATGACCCGCGAAAAGCAAAAAATGCATATGATAACACACAAAATGACTTGTGTTATTCATACGGCATTTGGTGAGACCAGGCTGCGGATTATGAGAACTGAACAGTGCTGTGCTACTGCATGTTCACTTTCCTCATTCTCTCTCTCTCTCTCTCTCCCCTCTCTCTCAACCCAACCGGTCGAGGCAGATGACCGCCCACCCAGAGCCTGGTTCTGGTTCTGCTGGAGGTTTCTTCCTGTTAAAAGGGAGTTTTTCCTTGCCACTGTTGCTTGTGCTTGCTCTTGGTGGGAATTGTTGGGTCTCTGTAAACATAAGGAGTCGGTCTAGACCTGCTCTTTATGACAAAGTGCCCTGAGATAACGTTGTTATGATATGGCGCTATATAAATAAAACTGAATTGAATTGAATTGGACAGCGCGTCTCCAAGCAGCCACTGGCTCATCACAAAGACCTCTGCCACGTCCACCATGTGGGATGGAGGGAAGATTCCCATGTGACAAGAAATGTCCTGAAATAAATATCTCAGTGACGATTGCCTTGTACCTGTTCTCCACCTGATTCAGATGTTTCGTGTTACGAACTCACAGCCTGAGCTGCAATAATAAAGGTGGAGGCAGCAGTGACTCAGAGAGCTACAGCAGCAGCAGCAGCAACAAAGCTTCTTGCAGAGTTATTGTCTCAAGTTGCATCATATTCTCATCTATTCATTCTTGTTATTTGTCCATCACCTGTTTGCGTTCTTATACACGGGGGGGGGGGGGGGGGGGGGNTGTCACACTATATTAAATAGCAACTGAAAACTTCACACAAAAAATGAGTAAAAAACCAAAACTGCCCCCCAGTGAAATATTTCAACCCTTTTTCCTCTGGAAGAAGAAATAACTGATGATTAATTCTGACTTATATTTGCAGTAAACATGGCGCCCTCGCTCCATCTGCTATGCAAATAAATAAACGGCGCTGCTGGCCTGTTTGCAGTTTGCTCACCCACATTTCCAACCTGAGCAGGCCTCTGTCAGACACACAAGTCCGTGTTTTTAATTCCAGTCAGGGAGGCAGAGTCACCGATCGCCCCTCAGAGGCTGAAAAACTCATATTTTTCAAGCAGCAGCTCCTGTCACCTTCCCCCCAACTGAATCATATCCCCTCTCCTCTCCAAACTAAAAAAATAAAAAAGGAGAAGAGGAAACATGCTCTCTATCTGTGTCCTCAGCTCTTTATCTGCTCTCCCAGCACGCCTCCCCCTGCGCGATCTCTCTGGTCGCAGGAATATTTGCTGTTGCTTCGTCCTGAACTCACAGTTTGATTGTGTGACCTGAGCAGTCGGGGGACGGTTGTTGCCTCCGGCAGCAGCAGAGCTCCTGCTGAGGAGGCGGCTGCAGCGTTTTCTCTCTGAATTCATCAAACCATCGGACAGACAGAGAGAGAGAGAGACAGGAAATGTCAACAGGTGCAAACGCTCTGTTGTTCAATTTGTAAAAGTTTGTGTGGACTCTGCAGGCAGATCTGAGGAATAAATGGAGCTTTTATCAGCATCTTAAAACTCTGATTTGGAAGAAAACAAACAGCCTGCCGGGCTTTTCAGAACAAGCACCAACCGGTTTACAGCTGCATCCTGTGATTTACTATTTATTGGCTGTAGATCAACATGCTCACCAGGTACATTCTGTTTTCAGGGACACAGCAAACATCTACTCCTGCAGACTGTTGCAGTGGCTTATCCAGCTCTCTTTGGGCTGAACTCAGGTATTCCAGTATCACGAAGCTCGCTCACTTTTAACTGGAGAAGATCAGTAACCTATGCTGCACGGCAACAGCCCGACTACTGACCAATCAGAGCACTGGGGAAATAGAGTCATCATTCCTACAGGATCCTGACAGGGACAAAAGTACTGGGCTTATAATAAAGTGACAAGTAAAACAGAAAAATAAGATATTTCAGACTTTCCATGCGTCACTCTGGGTTTAAAACAGAGCTTCTAACTAATAATAAACTTTATTCATACTGCACTTTTCAAAACAAAGTTACAAAGTGCTTAAAATGGTTGAACCAAGAGTAAAACATGTCAGGACTCAGCGAAGAACGACACGAGGCCACTTTGTGATGATAACTGCAAATAAAACCTAAACAGGTAAACAGATAGACCTCATCAGGCAGTAACTTCTCCTCTCCTCACTTCCCATAATGCAACGTGATAGTGCTTTTTGATAGTGTGTAAACCCATTAAACTCCGACGGACGAAGCTCCACTATTCAACCAGTTTCACAGGCTGAATAGTAGCGGCCATGACTGATGTGTAAAATCAGTTAAAGGAGCTAAAATAAATAAATGAAATAAATAAAATGAAGGGTGCAGAGGTGGATTTACCAGATGAACCCGGTACAGGATGCTGATCCCAAGAGTCATGAAGGGTTTGGAGAAATCGATCACCTTCTCTCTCTCTGAGGTGATGGTGAAGCCGGCGACTGCCAGGTCTGCTTTCTACAGAAAGACAGACAGACACAGAGAGACAGACACACAGAGAGAGAGAGATAGAGGGAGAGACAGGAGGAGGGAGAGAGAGACAGAGAGATCGTTTTGTGTCCGTTCAAATACAAATGCTTCCAAGCTAATTGGCTAGCAAGCCAGCTAGCAACATGTATTCTCTCATTCATTGTCTTCATCTACACAGACCGATCCTATCGAGCAGCATACCGCCAAATTAATGCAAATCTAGGGGGCGCCATCATAAAACCAAAGAATATAAAATTTTGGTTTCAGATTTTTTTCTCAAAGGAAAACACAGGACGAGTGGTTTACAGAGCAGACATGTAGACAGAAGAAAATGCAGTTTAATTTCAGTAAATGAAACTGGACTGAAATGACTGCAGAAAGAGCACGAAGAAGGGAAGTGGACATGGTGGAGGAAGGCGGAGGCAGTCGGAGAGGAAGAGGAGGAGGAAGAAGACGACGGAGGATTAGTAGTAAACAAGAGCACATGAACGAGGGAATTAGATCATGGAAGAGACAGAAGGAGCAAGAGAGACACTTTCAGGTTGACTGGTGAAGCGTGAGAAAAACAACACGAAGCGGAAAAAAAACCCCATCAAAGAGGAGACAACAGGAGGAGAGAGACTGGAGGAGGTCAGCGGAGGTCTGAGAGGGAGGAGAAACAAAACCGCCGGAGGAGGACGAGAAAGATCTGACGTCCAGGTGGAGAAAACTAAAGCAGTAAAATGATGCTGATGATGGTCTAATGGTGTAATGTTCAGGTTAAACTGATAAAAGGCCAAATTTATTTCCTATACATGAATAAACAGAGGAACCAAAGTGAATGAGAGACTTCTGTTCCTAATTTATTCTGTAATAAGCTGAACAACCTCCAGTGAGTTACATCCGTGTTCTGTTTCAACTGTTTTTGCATGAACAGAAAACATTTTGGGAGAATCAGAATGCCTTCAGGAATAATGTTTCTTGGTGTAATGATACACTCTCTGGTCTCGGTTTAGTTTTAATCCCAACATTTCCTCCCAGCTCAGCGTCGATGGTCAGAGAGCGCTGCTGATGTTAAATCAGCCACACATGTCATGCTGAGTATAATTAGTTGAGTTTGAAGAGTTTCTATTAATGTCTCTAAAAAACTGAATCCACGCTGACTGCAGCTGCCGTCCTCTACAGAAGGAGCCAACAGCTACTGGAGCGTTTCAGGTTAGTCATCTGAGTTAATGTGAAAGACACGTTAGTGCTCATGGCCTTATTTTGGTTTTGGGTCTATGACTGACCAGAACTATGTTTGAGGTATTTCCATGGCTGTGGAATAAACTACATGTTTTAACACATGCCCTCTGGCCAATCAGAAAGAAGTATTGACCCAGGCTATGATCTAAAGCTATTGAGCATTAATATAATGACCACCTGGTTAGAATAACTAAACCTTGATTCGAGGTCACAGTAATTTATAAATCCTCGTTATTTCTTCATTATTCTGACTTGTGTCACCGTGCTGCAGACGTCGATAATCAGACAAAGTTGCCATTTTGTTTCACTTCATTATTCAAGAAATCTGTTGATTGAAGAGTTCTTATTTCTGTTGAGCTACAAACATCTCATCCAGGCCTGTTGCTATTTCTGTGGCAATTTTTCTGCCGTCGTTTTTTGTCTCTGGCTCAGGAAGTTAACGTCCTCGTTATTAATCCCGCCTACAAATCTCTGATTGGTTAGTTAATGAGCACAAACACCAGATTCCTTTGACTAACTGAACAAATCAGAGCGACAGTGAGCGGCGATTCAGAGCCAGGATAAAAAGTACGAGCAACCGCAGGTGCACCATGATGTTTCCTTTCTAAACAGGGAGACATCGTCTGTGATTTGGCCGCGGTGTCTCCTCGTCTCCTGCAGCGTTTCCCTGCTCTGTACAGTCTTGGACACGCCTCAAAGCCACGCCTCCTCCTGGACCAGAACAGAATGAACAATAATTATTTTTTGTTATGTGTTTTCAAGGTTAATAGTCTCTCTGCAGCAGCGTGATGATTACCGTCTGCTCTGACTGATCTTTGGCACGCTGATCTGACCGGCAGACAGACTCATCTCCAACTAAACAGCATCTCTCATCACGAAGCTGAGCTCCTGATTTTTCAGCCACAGGAGCCGCAATTAAAGGCAGCACCTTTGTTCCAAATGTTTGAACCTTCTTTGCAGAGATTCTGAGGCTTTTAATGAAATATTGATTTGTATTGTACAGAAGTCATTGTTGAGGGCGCAGCTGTTACTGAAGGCATTACAAGTTAACAGAGAGTTGTTATTGTGCGGCTCCCAGCAGACAGCACGCCACTAAAACTGCCAGATAAGAGCTTTTGTTCCTGTTGGGGCTCAGTGGGTAAATCATGCAGCTCATACTGGTCCCATTTCAAGCCAGGACACACTTACATTTGAACTGACGGGGGATTGTTGCCCTCACATGACTTGATCTTATACAGGTGTGTGAGGACCTGGATATCCTGTAAAAAAGCAGATCCCTGCACGCTGCATTCAGGACTTTATCAAATCATTACATGAGGTTTTTAAAAAACGGATTCACATTCATTTGATGTACTGATTTAATAACAGCTCAAATGCAAGAGCAGTGCGCAGGAATCTACTTTTTTTTGAACAAAGAATTGTGCTGATAAAAAGAGTTAAATCAGTTAAAAGCTTCAGTTTGTTATCGCAGCCCAAAATCCACAAACGCTGCAAACTATAAAATCCAACTGGAATAATAATAATAAAAAGCAAAAGTAGTTTTATACCAATTCAGTTCATGTTTACAGATTTTGACGACTACATTAGGTGTAATACTGATGCATGACGGGGATTTCGGGAGGTATCACTGGGAGACTTCTTGGAAGCCATGTTGTCACATATTCTTAACACCAATGTCACTTACATTTCTTGATATCGTGTGCCTTAAATAAAACATATTTCAGGAGAAAGAAAAGGGTAAATAAGGCACAATATTAATAATAATAATAATAATAATAATAACAAGGATAATCATTTTCAGTTTTATTTTTTTATCCTGGATTTTTTCAAAGACATTTTCCTCCAAACTTTAATTTTTTATGCTACAAAAAGCATTTACAGAATATAACAGAACATCAAGGTGCTGCAGTTTTTTACATGTTCACACTTTTTCATTTACTTTTTGAAATATAGGCTACATACATTCCCTTTTTGTTGTTCTATTATCTCAGAATGTTTCTCATTTGTCACTACGTGTAAAAACAAAAATGTGAAAATGAATGAAAACTCAGATTTTGTACCATCTGATGAATTTTTCGTTGTGTATCATAATCAGTCATCTCAGTTCCTCCTGCTGGAGCTGCTGACTGCGTGCAGAGGATCTCTACGTTAGCATTTAAACTGAGAAAACAACATCAAAGTGCACTTTTTAACGTGTTTTTCCGGTTTCACATTTGAGCGTGGATTTAACCTTGCTGGGTAAACACGGCAGAGGGAAATTAAAGTTGGGAGATAATCTCATTAAGTTTTAAGTCAACAGAGAGACACAGAGTGGATCCAGTGGAGCATTTATCTGGACCCCAGACACCTCTCTGCTCCTTAATTAACACTTAATTGATTAACGAGTAGACACTTTTCACCCTCTTTCATCAGACTCCTGGGCCTCATAGAGTGTGTGTGTCTGAAAGTGTGTGGTTGTTTCAAGAGCTTCCACCTCTAAAATTTCCAATGAGGAAAACAGCGAGGGGCGAGAGAAGGTTACAGATAAATGAAAAGAGAGAGAGAGAGAGTGTGTTTGTGTGTGTGT
>LKNJ01003007.1:0-51253 GCA_002120245.1 Maccullochella peelii | reverse complement strand
GGTCTGTGGATCTAACAGGCAAGTACAACTGCGTGTCATCAGTATAAAAATAAAAGGAGACACCATGTCTGTGAGTGATGTGCCCCAGGGGAAGCATGTATAAAGAAAAGAAAATTGGTCCCAAAACACACCCCTAAGGCACACCATACTTAACAGAGGAAAATTAAGAGACATGGTTGTTTACAGAGACACAGAAACTCCTATTGGACATGTAAGATGAAAGCCATTGTAAAGCTGTACCAGATATCCCCACCCAGTGCCTCAGTCTAACAAGTCTAACAAGATGCTGTGATCGATCATGTCAAATGCTGCGCTAAGGTCCAGGAGTACAAGGACTGAGCACATGCCATCACCAGCAGCCATTAAGAGGTCGTTGGTAACCTTGAGTAGGGCGGTCTCAGTGCTGTGATACTTCCGGAAACCAGATTGAAACTTTTCAAAAATGTTATTTTCCAGTGCAGAGAGAAGTTGCTTGGACACGATTTCTTCTTAAATTTTTGATATAAAAGGTAACTTTGAAATTGGTCTAGAATTTTGAGGGAGAGAGGGATCCGGTCCAGGATTTTTTTAGCAAAGGGTTCACACAAGCAGTTTTAAAATAATCAGGGACACAACTATTAGACAAGGAACTGTTAAAAACAGGAAGTAAAAATGGCCCGACAGAATCCATTACATTTAGTAAAAACTTGGTTGGTATCACATCAAGAGGACTAGAAGACACTCTCATATGCGATACTGTTTCTAAAAGTTCAGACAAGGTAATGGGATAAAACTGGTTAAAACTGTCTTGTTGCCAGTGAAGAACATCGGAGTAGGAGGCATTGAGGGTAATAGAGGCTCTAATTGACTCCACTTTATCAGTAAAATAAGATAAAAACACTTCACAATCAGCATCTCTTTCAGCTTGGGCACAAGGAGGGGCTGGATTACCAGCTGATCAACAGTATTAAATACAATTCTAGGATTATGCTGATGGGAAGAAATGAGTTCTGAGAAGTAGTGTGCTCTCACATCTTTAACCATGTTGTTATAATTTAATAGTAACTCATTCATCATATTGTAGTGTATGTGGAGGCTGGATTTTTTCCATCTGCGCCATGCTTTACATTCCCTTTTACTGCTGTGAATATTGTGATTTATCCAAGGCTGCTGCTTTCTTTCTGAAGACTTGAGCCGAGGTGCAATAATATTCAGTGAAGACAAGCATAAGGAATTGAAACGGTCGGCCAGATCATTGGTGTGGGAATATTCAGACAGGTGTAGGCTTTGAGTATGAAACAGCGCGCAGAACTTTGAGACGCTTTGCTCATTAATGATACGAGTGCACAAGGAGCAGGGTGCAACAGTACTGACGAGAAGCAATTCACAGTTAAAAACTATACATTTGTGATCAGATAAAGTCATATTCAGTAATTCCACAGAGCATATTTTTACACCCAGGGTAAAAACAAGGTCCAAGGTACGGCCACCCTGCCAGTGGGTTTTGGGTGGGTTTTCACCAAGTTTAAAAGTGAGAACTTCAAAGGAGGTAAATTCATCACAGGGTACCTGATAACATTTGAAGCTCTTCCTTTGAACACTCACTAGGCCACCACCACGGCCACAGGCCCTGGGTTTGTTAAAACAATCATAGAGTGGATGGCACAGTTCGACAAGCTGGCTATGATCATTCATTTGCAACCAAGATTCTGTTAAAAACATAAAATCTAAGTTTGCAGATGAAAAGAAAATTGTTTAAAATTAAATTCTTATTGAAGAGTGCCATTTTAAGTGTATTTGTGCTGGGAGCTAAAGTTGATGCATTCGTCCAAATCTTTAATACATTTTTAATATTTCTGTGTGGTATGTGCATGTTTCGGTTGACGGACCTATGCATTATGATTATAGGGATATCAAAACTGTGTGAAACAGGGACGGCATTATGCACTGGTGGGTGGAGCTAGTGAGTGAGATAGAGACTGTCAGTGGCAGTGAGGAAGAAGTGAACTGTGCTGTGCCCAGATGGCAGGTGCGGCAGGTTAGTCACGTGCGTTTGGCAGTGGAGATAGCATGTTCGCAGCTAGTGCACGGGTGCCCTGTGGACTGGGGTGAATGCCATCTCTGTTAAAAAAGGACACATGCTCCCAGAAGAGATTAAAGTTATCAATTAAGACTAAGTTGTGAGAGGAGCATTCTGACTGCCATGTATGGAGACTGAGCAGCCTGCTAGACACCCTACCCCAGTCCTTGAGTAATCTAAAAAGACTGTTAAAATCGCACTCTAGGACTTCGGACTGTTGATAGGCGGTATCGTTGGTGCCAACGTGGATAACAACATTCCTGGCATTAGGAAGTTTACTCAGGAGAGGTGGGATCTGTTGGACTATGTCCAAAACGTTGGCATTGGGGAAGCAATATGTTGCAGCCGTTTTTGACCTGAAGTTTCTGATTATTGAATGACCGATAATCAGTGAGGCAGGAGGAGGGGGCTTGGAAGTCTGAACTGGTGAGCGTGATTACAGAGTGAGGGGTGAACTGCACACAGCCGGGTCGTGAAGGGGGGGCATGTCGTTGAGAGCGACAATCAACAGGAGAAAGTGACAGCTTAGATACAGCCGAGGAGAGTGGAGGCGGCGACAAGGGTCCATCAGACTCCGGGGATGAAGGGTGGTTGATGTGGCGACCAGCAAGTGGGGGGAAGTCCTGCTCATCCAGGATGAAAAACTTGTTGGCCAGCTGGAGGGCCCAAGGTGGAGGGGTATGACAGCGGATCTTCCCACCATGTTTACCCTTACGGGCAACAGTCCATGGCTCCTTCTGACCAGGAGTGGAGTTAACCTGGGCCTTGGGCCCAAGGACTGGGCCTGCTGTGATGGGTTACAATAGCCATGGTGTCCTCCCGGTTGGTGGTGTTGGTGGTAGTAGTGCGAAACAGAGTTTGTACTATCTGCTGTCCCCATTGGCTAGCTAGCTCCTCATGCTAAAAACAAGCCGGGTTATGCTAGCAGTAAATTCACTTAAAGGTTGAGATCCAAACATCCGATAACTAAAAAGTTTTAGTAGAATATGTTAAAACGTGCAGATAAAATAACCAGGATCTAAAAGTGTAGCGTAAAATGTGGCATAAAACTAGATGAAATGTCAGTTTTTGACAGAGCTTCTGACGGACAACCACAATGCAAATAAAAGTGCTGCCCAATAGGGCAAATAAATGTGCCGTCCAATAGGATTCATCCTATGAAAGTGAATTAGGCAACTCTGTGTAATCTACTTCGCTGAGGAGGCCAGTCAACACTGTGATTAGTAGGACAGGGATGTCAAAACACAGGAGATGAAGAGGCTTCTTGACATGACACACATACAATCTACATATACATTTCACATACACAAAGAAAGACTAAAGAATACATACAAATCAACATTTCTTTGTGGCCAACTTTGGATGGCACAACTCACAGCCACTAGTACTTTACTGACTGCTAGACAGGCATACTGGGGATATATTTATCAAACATGGTGGGAATGTCCAAAAGTTACTACTCAGCTTCAAATAGCCATCTGCCACGTTCACAGCTGACTAAGATCTGCTTTTTTTAGAAAGTCATTTTGTCTCCAGTGATCTCTAAGGCACATGGACGGCAATGTGCAAATATGCAAAACAAAAACAGTTGGTCAAAGAAATTGAAGACCTTTGGAGCTAAAACTCAACGTCAGAGAAGTTACAGCTTAAAAAAATTAATTGGTTACAATAAACAAGCATGTTGAACATGTTAAGGAGTAGTCTTGGAAATAATGAAAAATGATGCCAAACTGCACTGCATCAGAGTTTAAAAGGTAGCTGACAAATACTGCTAATTGGTATTCAACCTAATGTGACCCTTCTGTGTAGCAGTTTTTTAAAAATGGTGATTTAGTTAGTTCACAGCTCCTTTTCAAGCTCGCTGTTACGACCTCCTGCATGTGTGTGTTTGTCTGTACTGTAGCTACCTGTGTATGTGCTACCTATTCAATTTTCCTATGGCACATTTTGCTAGAGGTCTCTTGAAGTCATCTCTGTGTCAGCATAATAAATACTTATGCACTATGTTGGATGTCAAGTCTGAAGTTGCTGACATTTTTTTTTTTTTTTTGCTCTGCACTATTCAGTTTCTGTCACGAGGCCTTGAGTAGAAAAGTGAAGAGTACAGAGTTCAGCAGGAAGACACATCCTTAAGGACACAATTATGGTGTACTTTCTAGGAAAAGGGCAAAACAGGTCACAGGAGTTTGTGAGCAGACCTCTTTCTCAAAACACTATAACAATATGTGCATTGTTCCATTCATTAATAAATGGTGTTCATAATAGTTTTTCAAGAGTAATATCCTACGTTATACTGTATCATAATATTTGAATATATGATGTATTGGAGGAACCACATGGCACAATGTTCCCATTCGTTCCCAGTACAAGTGGCAGGCATGATAAACCTCTAGTGGTTAGAATCAGATTTCCAAAAATTTCCCCAAATCCCTGCTGTAAGTTTCTGATCATTGTAAAAGCAGATGACACAGGGCAGCTTTACAGGAATTATTTTTAAAAAAGGAATTAGGATGATGTGTACAGTACTACAAAGCCTTTAACAGAAAGACAAGCTGTGTGAGCAAGATATGTGATGAAATAAACCATGGAACAAAGCAAATACAATACATCCTGATGGAAACATAAACGTCTGAACAAAGTTTCACAGCAATCCATCCAATAGTTAATATAATAATTTCACTCAAAGCCATGAATGTGAACCTCATGGTGGTGCTAGGGGAAAAGTCATTAGGGTACATTGTCTGGGAACCATGAATGTCTGTACAAGATTTTGTGTCAATCCATCAAGCAGATGTTGAGATATTTCACAGGATAAGTGAAAACTTTGACCTGATAGTGGTGCTAGAGGAAAAGTCAGGGGATCACCAAAGTCAATAGGATTCATCCTCTGGGAACCATGAATGACAGTTGTTTATATATTTCAGTCTGGACCAAAGTTATGGACTGACCAACAGACAGACTGACATTGCCATCCCTAGAGCCATAATGCTAGTTTGGCCAATGTCTTTTTCCATGACATTTTGGGTAATATGGTTTAAATGGTATGTTTTAGCAGTCAGAGTGCAAGTATTTTCTGCATCAAATGCAAGTATGTTAAGAGATGTGAGATTATATTAAATAAGACAGTTGTTTCCAGCACCAATAAGATATCATCTTTATTTGATTATATTGCTTATCAAAATGCAGATATAATATTATAATGACAACTTTGTTGCGAGAGCACAGAGGGAGTACACAATTGGAATTTAAATGTCTGATTTCAGGATGAGATGAAATGAGTTATGTGTTTTATAACATCCATTGTTAGACAAGAGATAGTACAAAAAAGCAAGAAAAATACTATCTATGATCTTTACCTGTCAATAATCATAAATAAAATATGCTGGGTTCACCGGAGTTGCTGTTTCAACCAATTACTGTCTAAATCTTTCGGGAATCGATTGAGATGCCAAAATTACCTCTAGTGCTCAAAACCATAAAAGCATTCATGGAGGCAATTAGAAGGTTCTCTGTTGTGTGTCTAGAACATAAATACTGCACAGTTTTTCCTCATGGGACTAAACAAACCAGTGAATTTCTTGATAAATGAATGCAGAAAAAGCAATTTTTATAAAGCTTCAGGGAAATATGACTCTGACAGCATTCTATTTTTATCAAGCGCTATATGTTTTATTTTCATCGCTAAACCATTTTTCAAGCTGTCAGAGAGAAAATAAAAATAAATGAAGAGAAGAAAAGAAACACACCCAAATCCATCTTGCCATCCCTTCACATGGCTACACCCATCTCAAACCTCTTATCAATACAGCCATCCTTCTATAACAGATAATTACTGCTTTGTGAGCTCCTCTCAAACACTTGTCTTTCACATTGTCTCATTCCTATTGATTTCTGTCCACGTTTTCATTACTCAGTGGTAAAATGTCATATGAAACACAAATTCCTTTGCTTAAAAGGTACAGCTGTACAGATGTATAGCATGTGCTATGATGTTGACAATTTTACAATTCCATTACTGTTGCTACTGCACCGCATGTGTTTTGACAAGATTGGTGAACACATGATCACAGCTCAACGCAGTAACAACAAAACCATGTAATTCCTGACTGATGGATACATTTATTTGCCCTGCAGACTTGATTACAGCAGAAAATGCACAGCAGGCCCCTGCCTTGTTCTCATGTGTGAACTTTGTCATCTCTGCTTGTCTGACAATCCAAGATCAATACTCCATCAAAGAGTTTTTTGCCTTCAGCTGATCTGTTGCTCCTCTGTGTGAAAGCACAGAAACCAAGCGGTGGACTACTTGCCGTCATCTAAAAAAAAAAAGAGGACTGTAGCAGAAGATGAGAGAGAAAGGGAGAGCAGGAGTAGTCAGAGGAGATTCTCAGTGGCCGTGTACAGTACAGCTTCACTCAAACACGCAGCAGTAATTTGGAATAAGTAGGAGATGGTGCAGAGGGAGAGCGACAGGCTGACCAGATGGAGGATGGCTGTCTCTTCCAATCATATTCCCATCAGTACACTGTGCTCAGGTCAGTGTCTTAATCAAAGAATAGCGAGAATGAAGCTCTTTGAGAGGATGTTTGTGAGACAGCTTCTACTCTAGTTCAAACACCACGGTATCATTGGCTCATTTATGTCAGTCAGGGTGATGAATAGACTGTATGAAATTATGAGCTTAGTGGGAATCCTTCTGACATTTCTACATTCAGTGAAAAGACAGAACCTTAAGTCCCCATTGCCTTCTTCCTTAGAGATGTCCTTAGAGTAAACAAGCTATAAATACACTGCTCATTTTCCATTTGCTAAGGCTTCACTCTTGCAGCAATTAACAATATGGTGAAAGATGAGAAAGACAAGAGGATATCAAATGGAGTGAGACTCCATTTTTATGACCTAGGCTATCTGGATATTCTATTAGTGAAACTGTTTGGAGCACTTACCTAGGATCTGTTTCAGTTTTGCTGTAATGGTGAATTAAATTATGGGGGAGACATCTGCTCATTGATATACTCTGCTCTATGAGGGCTGATAACAAAATATCTGGATACAGAGATGCTATGCCCATTACATATATCTTTTTTTAGGTGAAACAATCAGACAACAGTCTACAGCCATGCTGTGAGGCTGTAATTAGCACTGCACAGCAATGCTTTGAGCTTAATGCTAAGTTTAACATAAGCTTTTAGTTTAACATTTGTTGATTAGCAATAAACACAAAGTACAGCTGAGGCTGATGGGAATGTCATTAGTTTTGCAATTATTTAGTCATATACAAGAGTATTGGACAATTATGACCTGATGATGGTGCTAGATGAAAAGTCAGGAGATCACCAAAGTGATTGTAATTCATCCTGAGGCTGACATTAATGTGTGTGTACCAAATTTCATGGTAATCCATCTAAAAGTTTAGACATTTCACTTAAAATGACAAATGGGAACCTGCTGGTGGCACTACAGGAAATGTTAGGTGATCACCAAAATCATCAGGGTGTATCATTTTGGGAACCCTGAATGTTTGTACAACATTTTTTGCCAATCCATATTGTAGATTGTAGATATTTCAGACTGGACCAAAGGGGTAGACTGACTGAAAACTAACTAACTAACAAATATCCACTTGATTTGTCCCTGAAGCCTCATATTGGTTTCACCTGAACTTTAGAATGCATTTGAAGGGACTGTGGATTTTGTCCCCCATATCTTACATTGGAATTACATCCAAAAGAGATCTCTTCAGGGTCAGTACAGACAGGAGGAACAATTACAGTTTACATACATAAGGGCATGCAAGTATTATTTTAAGATAAACTTGAAAAAATGTGAACCTATCCTTTACTTATACAAAGTAAATGGGCATAAACTGCTACATCACAACCAGGAAACTATTCATCTCATAATTCACTATCTGCTCAGAAAGTCTCTCCTTGGAAACCTATTTCTATTCAGAAAACGCTTTTAAAGAGCTGACTTTTGAGGAGCTGGTTTCCGATAGAGAAGGGTTACCATGGCTGGGATTGGTCTTGTGAAACAAAGAGGGGAGATAATATAAATTGGAGAACCTGGAGTGCAATGGGGGTTTTGAAAGGGCCAACGGCTGTCTTTTCTTGTCAGGGAGGAGGAGAGGAAATGGGGTAATGGGGAGAGATTGGTTTGTCTGGTTGGGTTTTTAGAGTGTGTGTGAGTGAGAGGAGCGGGTCCCTGCCGATTCATAAAGAGGGACAGATAATCAAGCCCAAGTTGACGTGGGACTTTGTGTAGGGGCAAAGGAGAATAGAAACTCTTTAATAGATTAGCAGCACTCAAGTAGTGGAACGGCCACCAGGGAAGCCAAGAGTTGAGCCATTGTCACACCTTGAATTCCCAATTCTCTATACACCTTCTTACAACTATAGTTTTGGGACTTCACATTCTGCTTTTGGGAAAGTCTCTCTCTCTGAAATTAGGAATAAATTTTCATCTACATAACACTCATGCATGACAAGGAGACGAGAGAGAGGGAGGGAGAAAAAGAGTGACAGAAGGCTGAGAGAGAGAGAGATGGATGTTGATGCTATTTAGCTTTAGAATGACGAAGGGACCCACATGACGCCTGCAAGGGAGCAAAATAATTTACTCTAAACCACAGAAATGTATTCAAATAAAGTCCTATTCACATATATTCAGATCAAATCACTGTTGAAAATAAAGCCCATTTAGAATGCAATTTTTTCCTCTCAGTGGTGTAATGCACATCGCTCCCTATGGTAATTCAAAAGAAGATAGCTCAGTTAAGAAGGCTCAGGAAAATCAATGATGCCTTACTGGTGAAAAGAGAACAGATGCATATAAATGAGTGAGTTTCTCACTGGATTGGAGGTTGCATTTCTATCCACTGGCCATAAGGACTACAATCACATTTCTTTGATAGGTTTAGAATGCCAATATTTACACTTTCAGTCACTTATCATTCAGCATACAATCTTTAATTTGAAAATGTCACTGGCATATTATATAAGAATTTTCAGTTTAGACACTGCAACTCACTGAGACTGAGCATGAGTCACCAAGTAATTAGAGGAAAATAAAAGTTGACCAGGTGGGCTTATTACTTCGCTGAATCAAATGGCATCGTGTACATACACATCCATAAGTGCAAGGGGCTGAGACTGAGCATGAGTCACCAAGTAATTAGAGGAAAATAAAAGTTGACCAGGTGGGCTTATTACTTCGCTGAATCAAATGGCATCGTGTACATACACATCCATAAGTGCAAGGGGGGGGGGGGGAGAACTCATTTATTCTAACACAACAATGCCCCAGAGTTAATTGGGCAGCAGTCTCAGTAGATACCTTGGACATTAATTTGCCAGGCTTTCTCAGTCTGACAAGCTGGTAATGAGGCATTGTTGAACAGCGGGTCACCTGGTATGGTATTGGACAGACTGTTCTCCAGCTAACAAAGGGAGAGAGAGAGAGACAGAGAGAAAGGTAGAGACAGAGACCATAATGGGACAAACACGCACCATCATGCTACAAATTACCTGCCAGTTTTTGTGTATATCTCTCAGTTGAATCATTATCCATCTCCTGAATCAATCTCTTTCTTGCTTTCTCTGCAACCACTGACTACTGCTGGCACCCCACCAACCCTCTGCCTAAACTTCTATTACTAGCCTTCCCCAAAACTTAGCAAAAGTACCTGCGCTAGCAATTAGCTATTGATTTTGTTCACCTTTTATTTTGCTGAGGTTTTTCTCTGGCATGCTGGCAGTAGGAGGGTCCTGCCCGGAATTGTATGTGGCAGTTGTGATGCCGCAGCAGAAGAGTAAGCATGTGCTTTGAGATTGTGGGACCACAGCAGAGGAGCAGGGACGAACAACAGGACAGGGGCACTGGACAGAGGACATATTAATGACTGCAGTTCAGACAATGCTGTAACTGTATGCAAGGTACAGGACAAATGACGAATGGTTCAGGCCCATTTTCATGATGGCATATGGGTTTGTGGTGGAAGGAGAACTATAGGGTATTTCAGTAGCAATCTATTGCATTCTTTATGTCAAAGATGACTGAGGCTACATCCACACTACTACATTTGCGCCTAGCGTCCACACTACTCCAGCATTATTATTACCCCTAAAATAGAGAGCTTTTAAAACGCAGCTGACCCCGTTTTAGTTTGAAAACTCCGGGGTTGCGTTTTAGTGAGGACGGGCCAAAACAGAGACATTCTAAAACATTGACGCAGACACCCATGTCCGCTTCCTTGATTGGATCTGTTAGGGTGATGGGAGCTGTAGTGGTAGGTGGAGGACCCAAACGCAGACATACTCAGAACTTAAAGTAAGGTGATGGTTTATTTAACGGTCCAAAAACACCAAAACAAGAAACGCCAAAAGAGTACGGAGAACAGACTACAAAACACTATAGAACTAAGACTTGGAATCAAGAGCTTGGAATCAGGAACAGGTAATCTACAACGGCAAAATATCCAACGACAAATCCAATGACACGACAAAGCACAAAGGGAAAGAACAGGTATATATAGGGCCAGACACTGACGAGGGAAACAGAAACAGGTGAGTGACGAGACACAGGTGAACACAATCAAGGCCAGAGACACCAGGAAGCGGGAACACAGAAGAAACACAAGACATGACTTCAAAATAAAAATCCTAACATAAACAAAACTAGAAAAAGGTCCATGGATCCTAACAGGATCTCAGCCATGACGTGTCCTTCCCTGATTCGTCATGCCCCTATCACGTGACCCTTTTCTGGAAAAAAAACAAATTACATCAGCCTTGACTACCAGTGGTTAATTCAACATGGATACTTTCTGGATAACTTTACTCGATTACTTTCTGCCCTTGCTATCCTTCGTTCGTAGTATTTTCTGCCACTAAGCAACCAACCGCAGAGTAGATAATCTGCTTCCTGTTTACACCGGCATGTGCATGTCCAGTGCACATGAATGGTCACATGATATGCGTTTTCAGGCGTGTGGTATGGACATAATTTTTGTTTTAAAACAAAGCAGCCTGAGGTTGTGCCTCTGGCCTGTTCAGACCAGGTGGCAGAAGTTGAAATTCTGTTTTGTTCAGGTAACTAATAACAATAATGATGGCACTGTTCCATCTAAGTGTCCCAGTAAGCCATGCCAGTGAGCCAGCATGCACAATATCAGGACCCTGGAACTAGCTGAGCTAAATGGAACAGAGACATCATTATGTCACTAATTACACTTGTGCTTTTTGTGGCAAGTCAAAATGTCTGCTGTGAAAAATGCCTATTGGACTTCAAGAACATTTATTCTATCATGATATAAAATTACATGTTATGTGATAGAAGTTTTTATCCATGTTGCCCACCCCTAGGCTGTATTTATTTTTTTTGCGTGTGTGTGTGTGTGTGTGTGTGTTTGTGTGTAAAAGCAGACAGCTGAGCAAAACAGCGGACCAGATCCATCCCTCTCTCCCTTCACAGCAGGAACTAAGGCCTTAATTACCTCTGATATAAACACTAATTAGTCTGGAACACAAACAGAGACTCAGCTATGAGTAATATCTTCATTTATACCCCATCATGTCAAATTACACCAGATATATCACCTAGATGTTAGGTTTAACTTGTCTGCGTGGTGTCGGCAGAGGAAAGATAAACATAAATTGCTAAAAACATGACAGTCTTAACACAGTAATTTTCCAACAGCATACCATTCCATCCCTAAAATTGAGATCAAACGATTTTCTCTCTGCGAATCCACTGACAATATGCATGACTTTCAGTGATGTTACTGTTCGGTTGATGTTGCCACAATGACTCCCAAGTGTCTCTCAAAACCAATGGAGGAGTGAAACTCTGAAAAGAGGCATATGACACGGTGGAAACAGTGTAAAAGTGTACCATTACCAAACCTACGCAGAGATGAGGAATAACTTTTTCTCTTATAACTATAATTAAATTGTTTAGATATATAGTTTCACCTTCTCTGAAGTGAAATACTGAAATGTATCTTATATGACAGTACAAGTTATTTTTCATGTTTTAGGCCATTTACTACAAATTATTCCTGCTTACCATTTAGCAATCCATGCCACAAATCTTTGAATATATGTTTCTACTTTTCAGACAACAATTTGTCTCCATCCATTGTATGACATGAAATTTCATTTTTTTAATTAGGACACTTCAACATTGTGAATAGGAGGGGGGATCAAACCACCAACCCTGGGTTCAATGGACAACCTGCTCTACCTCCTGAACCACAGCCACCCTTGTCACTATAAAGCATAGGCACTATAGTTTATTTTGAGTCGATAGCTCATACACAGTCCTGCTGCTGTTACTCACTAGAGCACAAAATATGTATTAATCTACCACTGAAAATATGCCCCAACAACAACTCCTGTGTTTGATAAAATTAACAGCGGCCAGCTGTTTAAAGAAATTGCTGAGCCTTTTAAACTATATACTGTATTTGTCACCAGTTTTTTAAAGATTTAATTCTTCAGTGGAAACAATTGGGCTTGGGCCTGAGCGCTACAGATACTGTGGGAAATTGGAAAATACTGATGGACTAAAGCATATTTGGTTTTGGTCAATTCATGGGATTTGTTGACAATAAGAAAAACATAGAACAACACCAGACTTATCCTTCAATAAAAATGAAATAAAATAATCCTTCAGCCATGTCAGTTGGGATGTTTGCTTGTTCATGATAGCAGTTGGAGGGAGTAAATAAAGCATTGTCAACAAAACACTGAAACACTGTCACCAATACTTCTGTCCAAACATGGTCTGAAAAATGATGCGGTCAAAATCAGACAACCCCTAGTGAAGTGGGGCAAAAGCAAGTAAGTCAATATCAGTAGCTATAAAAAAAAGTTGGTATACAGGGCAAACATGCAGAGAGTAGTGAAACAGCAAATGGGGGTTGGGGTAGGCTAGCGTGTACACAAAGCCCGAGGGAATGTAGGGCATGAAGGGAAAATAGAATGAGAGAGATAAAGAGGAATAGAGAAAAAAAAACAAAGAGTAGAAGAGTAAACAGAGAGGAAGGAGAGGACTTGCCAGGAGACTCAGGCTTTGGCTGCTTTTGTTATCAGTTTGCACAGAAATGTCAGAGCACTGTGACATTCTCCCCTACAGCTTCCCCTGCTGCCCAGCCACTACTGTGTAACACACACACACACAAATTGTGGAAGAGCACATGCACAACATATCCACATACAGTATAACTTGATTTATACACCCACAAGCATGCTTTACAGGGCTGTATAAAACTTTTTTCATAAGAAACCATTGGTGCTAGAGGTTGAATGTTTTATGCTATAGCACAAACATAAATAAAAAATTGTAGCATTGAGAAAAAAAAACCCATAAAATAATATGAAAATAAAAAACCATGAATTCCCATAATGTGCAGTTCATGATTTCAACTGTGAAAAACACACAGCAGGTGAGACAAAGTAAACTGACTCTTTGATTAGTTCAATTTGTTAATAAATGCTCAAGTAAAAAGTTAAAAACTCAAACAAGATCACATACACACAGAAATAAAAGTGTCCAATGATACATTTTGTTGAGGTAAAAGGCAAGTCAAAAAATAGAATTTGGCCTCTTGAGATGAGGATATCCACAGACTACAACATTAGCCACAAGGAAATCTTTTTTCCACAAAACGGATTTATAAGACATGAGTTTTTTCATGCAAATGTGCCTATATTTTTGAAACATTGCTTCTTGAAGATATGTTTCCTAAGTTGCATAAAGGGGTAGAAAACAAAGTCATCCTCATCTAGTATATCTTTATGAATAGCTATGTTTATCTGTCCGACCAGCAACATTACTGTGTTGGTTCACTCTCACTGCTCTCATATTGTCATTTTTGTTCGCAGCAGGCAGCTGTGGAAAACCTCTAAAAACCCACTACACTACCTGCTCAGCACCAAACAGCAGATAAACGCCATTAGCGACTAGCTGGTGAACATAGCGGAGCATTTAGCAGCTAAAGAAGCAGATATTTCCCTCGGGAGGGAGCAAAACAGAGCTAAAAGGAGAGTGAGATCCATCAGGTGGCCACAAACACAACTCCAAATTAAATGATAATGTTGCTCTGTATTTGCTGGATGTGTAAATAGGCAATTGTTGGCTAACAAGTTAGCCATATCAACTTGAAGATGCAACTTGCCATGATTCAACAGGCTGACTTTGTCGTCGGTTCTTTTCTTTACGAGGCCTCTTCCTACCACTCTCATTTAATTACTTGGTGGACCGCATCAAATATGACAAATCCCTTTTGAGTTATTTCTCTGTTAACATGACTTCATTATTGCTAGCTGGAAAAGCCAGTGAGAAATGTTGTTACGTGTTGTTAGAAGTACCAAGAAAGGTTTTTATGACTGACTACAACAACCATGTTGACAACAACAATGGGTAGATGTCTGACTATCTATCTGGGTAGCTTCCTCAAACAAAACAATCCTTTCAAAATCTACTACTGACCAGGAAACCTGTGGGGAACTGACAGGTTGTTAAATATAACTGGAATGATTGATTTATTACTAGACAGATCACTGAGGTTGAACTGACATGTTCGCTAAGTAATCTATTTAGTGCACAGATTTGCAGGCATATGCAAGAAACACAGTCGTCAGAGCTGCATCCTTCATCTTATCTCTGAGCTCAATTAGATCTGGCATCCATGGCAACTAAAGTGCCAAGGAGCTGTCAGATCACACCCCAGTGAAAATAAAATCAGTTTATTTTGTTTTGTTCACTTTGGTGTATTCAACCAGGGTATAATCCACTCAGGAAACAGCAGTTTACAGGAGGCTCAGGGTTAATTAAAGCATTTACGGAGAGTCTCTATATATAAATATTATAAATAAAGAACACCGTATCAAATAATTGCATATAAAACCATATTCAATTCTGCACATCAAGCAAGAAGGTCTCTGGCGGATCATATCAGATCTAACCCAGTAATGTAAAATGAGTTTTTTAAAAATGTATTGGTGCTGAGCTTGCAGAAGTCAGAGTTAACTTTTCTACTAAACAGAGTCAGGGCTAAATACTACTATGATGATTCAGGTGTTTTGTGAGGTCTGGCCCTCACTGGGGCCAAACCAATGAGCGATTTTCCTGCTGAGGATTTGTCATTTTTCTGATTTGCTCCCAGTGGGCTCATTTTTTCACTGGTACTGCTAAACACACAGAGACACCATGTAAGCATGCAAGGTAGCATGTACAGTGTGATTATGAGTGTGCAGACAATTACATTTAAAGCACTAATGCATTCTCTACATTAAGTCAGGAATCCACATCAAAATCCTACATGTAAGCATGGAATAAACACTATCACTGCTTTTTTATCTGTGACAATTAGATCCCATCACTTCAGTTCTGAAGGATCAAAACATCAAAATGTGCTTTTAGTCTGCAATATTCTCAGAAGATTCAACTGTGCAAGTTTGTCAGCCTATTATCTTGTTCTGTATAGGCAATAATGACATGCTGTTGCTTACCTAATATATACCATCGCATAAGCAATGTCTGTATTAGCAATTCATAACACAAGTTCAGCATGAAGTTGACAACTGCTCAAAATGTCTCTATGGGAAGCTGTCTGTGTGTGTGAGTGTGTGTGTTTGTGTGTCTTTCCTCTGCCTGCCTGTTGACTGATCCCTCTTATCTGTGAAGCTCTGTTGGTGATTAAGGTTTTTGTCTGTTGGCTTTTTGTGCTAATGATGTGAGAACAAACATAGTGAGAATCTGCAGTGCATAGGATTTTATTTGACCCTTTTGTTTTACTGTCTGCGCTTTCTGCTTCTAACCATGTGACTGGGACCTGCATTCATCAAATGGATTTCTCCAAACAAGCTGTACGCTGCAACATGTTTGCCCTTAAGACACTTGACAGGAAGACCTGAGGGTGTTTTGTTTTTTTACAGTGAATCAGTGGAGCACAGTTCAAGGTGAACAGCAGGAGCACACAGGGCAAAGCAACTGATTTGTGCTAATTTCATCATCAGCACCATGTGGTGCAACTATGACAGTTGGAAATATTTTGGGACTCAGAAGAATACATTTCAGTAGATGGGGTAGGAACTGGCAATAATAATGGCAAATCAAATCACCTCTTTCTTTCTTCTAAAAGCAGTACTGTCTGTCTTAAATGTCCAGAGCAAGTCTACCACAAAGCCTCACCATTAAAGAAACCAATTTCCATGTATTGTAGGTGCATAAATGTAAATCCAGATCCATTGGCCAGTATGGGAAACCATTCAACAATAAGAGCCAAACAGAACCTGGAAGTGAAAAGCAACAGACAGTTTGTCCAGGATGTGACCGCCTCCACATTTCTCACCCAAGCATCATGTCATGTATAACCATTGTATGGTGGATTACAGTCATTCACACCACAGCTGTACTTAGAATCAAAAACAGCATTTTTAAATCTAAATTTCCCCTGCTTTACAGAGCACATGCACACACAATCAGCTTGTATAAAGGTGGCAGTAGGTTGGCAAAGTAGAACTTTCCTGAAATAGAATCACTGTACATTCAAACAGCATGTATTTATATTTCAGCCCAGTGAGGGCACAGCTGTCCCCATAAATAAAAATAAAACTGCGATAGCAATGACAGCTCAGAGAACCAAAAAAGAAGCTACTGTGACAAAGTGACAAAGGCATCTAAGAGAACATTAAGATTTACAGTATAGAAGCCAGAGGTGAAGAGTCTCCTCAAAGGTTCTGCCAGCCTTGCCTCAAAAATGATTGACCATGAGATGGGATGGGGAGGAAAGGTAGTGCGGAGCCTCCTACTATAGTCTATAAAGTAACAATCTGTCAGTACATATCGATCAACAGAATCAGATAACTGTCAAAAAACTCTCTACAATCAATAAAAAAAATGGTATTTTGCTTTCCAATTTCTTTAAATCTTATATAAAATCTCATTCAGCTTTTTCTGACACAGAGGAGAGGAACAGAGAGGAGAGAAGGAGGAAGTGAATATTCAGGGTGACTCTAAATTGTGTCATATACAGTAAGCCAAAGAATTTCAGAAAGAAATATATTAACACTTATGCTTATTCATTAATGTAGAACAGACATCTGACTCAAGTATGTATTTGTTGAACAATACATGTAAAACAATCTCTTAATAATAGTATTACGGTAAGGTATAACAAAGCGCCAGAAGCAAGTATGCCTTTAAAGGTGGAGTTCCTGTTTCCTGTGGATTTCCAGTTCTGGTTCTGTTTCTATTAGTGATCAGTGATTAGACCAACTGTTAATCCTGCACTGAAAACTGGTGACTAGATTCCTACTCCTACTTTCAGTTCTGTGGGTCTTTTGCACCCCCACAATTTTGTCAGACACATTCATAATTTGTAGCCACTACAACAAAATGTATAGATTTGGAAATAACATTAGTACTTAAAATGAAACATCCCGTGAAGCAACAACACGTTCAGGATTACACTGCAGTAATAGTCGTGACATCACAAACAAGAAGGTAAAGGCATGCTGGGGATGCCTTGCTGATTGCTGCAATCACACCGCCGATTGGCACTGTTAAACCTGTATCTCCTGGTATGAGATTCAAGGATCCTGTCTGCCTCATTGTAATACCTACAGGTAAAAAGAGGGTGTAATAGATGTTATATGATGGTATTTACAGCCACTGTGAGTATAGCATCTTTCAAGTTATTCTGATGCCATAAGATTTTGTGTGTAGAAAAATGAGACAATCTCAGTAAAAACTAAAAAAAAATGGTTGCGTTACTTTCAGCCCCTTCATGGCAGCGCTCCTACAAAGGATATATGGGGGAGCAGAGGGCAGGTACTGTAGTGGCGCATATTGCTGTCTATCACACTGCCACAGTGTCTTTTCTGATACCACTGGGGAAATGCCAAAGTCAGAAGTTTTCAAATTTCACAAAGTTTGACTTTGACTTACACAGACCTAACATTACTGACATGAGATAAAATATTTATATTATAATATATTTGATAACACTGTAGTTTTTTAGTGTAAATAAAACAAAATTCATACAAAATGTTTGCATAATGTTTGTGTTAAAGGTTTATTTAGATATGAATTAAATCTAGTATTCACTATATACAGCCTTACAATAATATGGGTCCTCGAGGGAAGCCCTAAAATTGCCATTAAAAAGTTAGGCACCAATGAGACTAATGTCTAAAAATAATGAAACTGCGGCCTTAATTTATAATGTAGACCAGGTGTTGCCTCTGCAAGTCAAGGTGCTGAGGTGATAATGTAAAACTGCATGCAGAAGTACATTGCTTTCATGAAAGATGTTTGTCTCAGTGTGATTTTATTAGTAAGGAATGTGCAATGTACTTTTGACTCCATCACCACGACAACACGTACAAACCACCCGGCTCAGGGCACAAACGTAGACCACATCAACACAACCACACCTGGCCTAAGATCAGAAGACATCTCAAGTGTCGCAATCATAGTGTGTGTGATATTGCTGTCCAACAAAATCCAATAAGAGCCCAGTTCTCTCCAGAGTCCTTCAATATAACAATGTCACCTACCTGTTGGGGATCCCTCAAGCACCTCTCCTGTGTAACGTGTCTCTCTGAAGATGGGCCGGTTGTCATTTTGGTCAATGACAGTAATCACTAGTGTGGCCGGTCCCTCGAGGAGGTTTCCAGCGAAGTCTGTGGTTGAAACCTCCAGCTGTGTGGAAGAAAAGATAAAGGAGTTATTTTCCACAGTGAAGATGGTGTTCTATGTGCAACGTTCAATTTACAGTCATCTTCATAAAACTGTAGGTGTTTGGTTTAAATTCTGTGCTGCTCTGCATCCAGCTACAAAAAACATCCCAGCAGTCTTCCAATGGAAAGACAGCCACAGTTAAACATCACTTTAATTTACTGTATCTCCCTCTGCAAATGGCAACGATGCTTAATAGGTGAATTTTCAACATGTCTTAAGACAGATAAACACAGTTGCAATTAGTCTCTTTGTTGCCAGTGGTGATGATTACGATAACGAAATTATTTGTTCCTGGATGGCTATGCTCAGGTACTTGACCTGAGCATTTAATATATAGTAACTTAACATTTGCCGTTAAATACCAATTTGGGTATACACTGGCTATGCAATCACTCAACCTCAAACGCCCATGCAGCAGAAATGAATGAACTTTTCATTACATTTGGTCTGTTTATTATCAATGATTGTTTCTTACTTCCCCTTAAACCTGACTAAATCATGTCCTTGCATATGTATGACTCTCTAGATTCCTTTACAGATGCTTACAGATATACCGATGCACAGATAAAACCTAACCTGCTAAGATTACTCCTCTCCTCCTCCTCTCTACCTCCTTCATCTCGTCTACTCCTCCACCTAGGGATCTTCCATTGGCCCACATCACATATTTATGAATTCAGCTTCTCCCCACTCTACAGTATTGCTAGTCATCCCCCACAGTTCACCTAGGGGACCATGCCAGTTCAACAGAGTACAGTTAAAATATGCACTATATCAAGTCAGCAAACAAGCAGCTTTTAATCCAGAGTGGGACAACCCTGTCTTGGTTAGTCAGCCTACCTCTCTCTCTGCTTTATTTAAATGTTTTCTTTCCAGTAAGAGACTGGGTTTTACCATGAAGGGTAAATATGTATACTAAACTCTGTAAATAACTGTTATTGTTGTAGTGCCAAAATAATTAATAACAGATGAATTATGAAGAGAAATGTTATTGTGGGGGCAGTGATGCACTGATTAATGGATTTATTTAATTTTAAAGAAGATCTGAGAATCAATTGTTGTGCTTTACCTTATGAACTGATGTGATAATGATAATATTTTGACAGTTGGAATAGTGTTATAGAAAGTGTGCTTCAGCAACTGATAAACAAGACTCAGAGTCCACAGCCATGCAAGTGACTCTGAGACTGTACTTAGACACAGTGGTGATTTGAGCTAAGTACTAATGTCAGCATGCTAACATGCTCACAATGACAATGGTAACATGCTGGTGTTCAGCAGTTTAGCATGTTTGTATTCTAACATTTGCAAATTAGCACTAAACACAAAGTATAGCTGAGGCTGGAGGGAACGTCATTAGTTTGCAGTATTTACTCATAAATCAAAATATACTACTACTTGAAAGTTTGACCTGATGGCACTAGAAGAAAAGTTCAAGCACCACCAAAGTGATTATAATACATGAGGGCAACATGGATATCTGAACCAAATTTCATGGCAATCCATTTAGCAGTTGTTGGAACATTTCACTGAAAACCCCAAATGCCAACTGCATGGTGGTGCTAAAGGAATAGTCAGGGGGTCGCCAAAGTCATCAGGATTCATCCTCTGGGGACCATGAATGTCTGTACAAAATGTTATGGCAATCCATCTGATAGTTGTTGAGATATTTCAGTCTGGGCCAAAGTGGTGGACCAGGGATAAAATATGCTCTCTGTATCATCTGACTCTTATTAGCTGCATTCTTGTTTAGTTGTTATGTATAATAGTAGTAGCTCTGATATAGTGTTGACACAGTTGTCAGGAAGCAGAGACAAAGAAACCGTTTCAGGTTCAACACAACTTCCAGCACTCACATCTCTTTTTCACTCCTTTTTCTCATTGACAAGCTCCACATTCTGGGCATATGTCAAAACACAGCGTTCACAATGCATAACGTTGGCTAGAAAAGTTACAGCAAAAAGTTACAAACTTGACTTCTTGGAGAAGAAAAGGGCTTTCCTTTCAAGACACATTTGCTACCTGTATTTATAAATACAAGTAGAAGTCCAAACACATTATTCAACTCACAAGAAAACAGGAACACTTTTCTTTTAAGGTGCTACATGTAGCCATAATAAAAGTACCACTGTCAAATTAACTGGGATGGCTTAGTGTGATTACCATAAAAAATGAAACCATTGTTGAGATGACTGGTTGGCTTTATCTTGTTTATTAAGGTTTTCTCAGCAGTGGGCTCTTTTG
Organism: Maccullochella peelii; assembly: GCA_002120245.1. Taxonomy (NCBI): domain Eukaryota; kingdom Metazoa; phylum Chordata; class Actinopteri; order Centrarchiformes; family Percichthyidae; genus Maccullochella; species Maccullochella peelii. The sequence goes on along the minus strand of LKNJ01003007.1, from coordinate 30,201 downwards.
TTTACTGTAATTTTACAAATTAATGTCTCTGAAAGAATGTAATATTGATTTTAAAGCACTATATCTAGCACATTTGGGTGCAATGAATTAATAGAGGCTACAGGCTGGGAAAATGAACATACCTAGAATATGCATACAAAACTGCACTTCAGAGTGCCAGACTGTACACATACACATGTACACATAATAGCCTGTATGTTGCCAGTGCTGATTGTCACAAGATTGGGATCACTTTTGATATAATCTGAGCGTGTACGCTACTAGAACTCCTATCTGCAGATGAGGCTATGCACCCTATGAAGTCAGCGATCTGTATCCTATAAAGATACCATATGTAATGACATTACCTCCATTTCAATCTTAATCTGTGGCTAAAGAGATCACTTCACTTCCTTTATTAGTGCTGGAGCAGGGCTGCAGAGATTCATCAGTGAATGAGAGAGTGAGTGAGAGAGGTTCCTCCTTTATCTGTAGCATCGCATTACCAGCCTTTCCTCTTCCTATCAGTAATGCATGACATCAACCAACCTCTCTATCAATGGGTCATCCCACTCCTCTCCCTCTATCTCACTCCTCTGTCTTCCTCTTCCTTTGTCCTCCTATCTGTCGGTCACCATGGAGCCTGGAGCATATAGTGTAATGGCAGTAATGGCACACATGCAGCTGAACTAAGTGTTTTAGGTGTTAGGAGCCTAATGGTTTCATATATCATCTCATCCTCCTCTCTCTCTCTCTGCCTTAAGAATATACCATGGGGGGCTTTTCACAAGAGGGACCATTTCCCCCACTTTCTCCATCCTGCAGAACTGCTGACTTTCAACTAATGGCATTCTCCACCCAACATGTATTTTCATTCAACCCACTGATCAGCTCACACACACAGGCGAGACATTTTATATGACTGAAACAAGCGTACTGGGATCTCTGCATGACAAAAGAATTACTGTCCTACGCCAACAAGCATATGTACGCATTACTGCACTCACTCACACATACTAATGCAATACACATGTACACAGTCAAGCTTTTTTCTTCTCAGCATGTCTGAGCTGTAATGAGAACATTAGCTGTGAGGTGCCTTCAGATCATTTGAATGGGGCAGTTGCACCAACAACATGACAATAACCTGTTTGCCAGACGGAGGGAATACATTATCAAACGCAGCTATCGTCTCATAGCAAAGAAAATGGTGTGATCTTTCAAACAAAGCCAGCCATGAACAGCTTCGATTTGCATGACTTTCTTTGAGCTATACAGATATAGTACATGTTCTATGTGCATTTATGAGTAAATTGGCTTGAGTTTTGAGTGTAGTGCTGTTGGAAGCTGTTGTACTATAATGTAAAAACTACAAACTGAATTGCACATGCTGGTGAGACAGCTTCAGGAAATTCTCAGAAATAATTATTAAAAAAACAATTAATTGAACATAAAAAATACTCTTTGATAAACTGAATAGAGTTGCAAAATGGAGTAGATGCTGGTTGTGGAAAATGAATGGGACTTTGAATGGGACTTTTACTCACGGAACCAAGGGTGCCCGAAATAATTCCTCCAACTTCACAACTGGCACTAGTTTCAAAGTTTGATTGATGTCTGTCTGTGCATATATTCAATTATTTCCCCAAAATAGTAAAGTGCAAACATTTTTTGATTACTAACTGAAAAATATATATAGCATATCGTATGTGATGTGAAATTGGAACAGAGCTCTTTTTCGTCTTTCTCTGCTTCCTTCCTCCATAACTTTTCAGTGACAAACCATATCTTTAAAAAATGATCATGATTCTACAGTAGCTCAGTGTTTTGATGTAACTGAGACAAAAACAAAGAGAAGCAAGACTGCAATTTTGCCTGAAGTATATGCAAATGGTGATAAATGGCTCTCAATGATATTTTTTATACCTTGACTCAAACCATAATCTTTTACAAAGAAAATTTTTCTCACACTGCAGGCTTTATGTGAAAGAGTGAGTCTGATTAAACTGTTGTTCATCAAATAGAATTTGGTAAAAACAGCGTACCTTTTCTCTCTCTACGCTCATCCTTGGCACTGCTTCTATTGTAGGTGCTAGGTCTCCTCTAATAGCTCTTTTTGTACTTGTGTATAAAGAATCCTCCCTGGTCCTCAATGGTTGGATGCTTGTGCAAATCCTCACCTATGCACCCTTCGTCTCCGCTTAGAAGTCTTTGCATAATGAAAGACTGCAGAGAATATGTGCATATGATTTTGTCTGTGCATGACGGCCATATAAAGGGTGAAAGAGAATGCATGTTTTTCAGTACTGGTCTCAGTTCAGGCACTGTCTATTAGCATCTGGGAATATGTGGAATCAGGTCTTTTGAGACCCAATCAGCCTCCAGCGTATAGCATGGTGTATGCACATACTGTACACCACCATCATCAGTCACTTGGGGAACTGCCAACTCCTAAGAATCTAACAAAGTCAAAATTTAGTAAGGGAGAAATCCCAATTGAATATGAGAAAATGTATGAAATATATATGTCTTGCTTGTTTGGATGTACACTATGCTTTACATTTAATTAATTCTAAGTAATTGACTCATTCTGCATCAAGGTGCAAATACAATTATTCATTACATTCCTAAAGGCACCCAATCATGATGACACAGTGTGTGTGTGTGTGTGTGTGTGTGTGTGTGTGTGTGTGTGTGTGTGTAGGTGTGTGTGTGTGTGTGTGTGTAGATTAGTGGGGGAAGTTTAAATCAGACCCGAGGCATTGCATTCCTCACACGGCTCATCACTTGCCTGTTAGCAAAATGAGGAGGCTATTTTGTCTCCATCACGGATCATAGCGAAATATTTTCTCAAGTTGAAAATTAGCATCTATGTGTGCACGAAGGGGCAGTGATTTCATTTGGAGGGAAAATTGCTTATTAAAGGCAGGGAGAATTGGAGAAGATGGGCCCTGCCTGTGCCAGATCAGCAGCAGTCAGTCACAGGGGAGATGATAAACCCTGTGACCATTACCTCTGTGTTTATTGGCTGACCTGGCTCCACCTTCAGAGTGTAGATCTGTGACTCCAAGTCATCTTGTCTGAGAACATTACAGGTCTCAGTTAACGCATCTCTCTCCTGCAGTTTCTCATTCCTCTCACTTTCCATTTTGCCCAGAGACTGTGTTGGAGAAGCTTGAGCAGGGCTATTTTCTCTCAGAGTTGAGATCATTATCACAGTGAGACCTTGACACTTCTCCATGGTGAAAAGGTTGCAGTGTTTTTTTTAAGGCCCACTTTCTTTCTAAATACAGACCACACTTATTCTTTATTCAAGTGTTGATCATATAATCATTTATCATGAATACACCATGGTTAATTGATCCCAAATGTATGAATGTCTACTGTGTATATATTATGTCCTTTTTTAAATACTGACTAACCCTTAGTGTAAGAGGACTGTAACTCAATCCTCTCCAGCATGGAAAGGATTCAGAGCTATCATTATTCAACACATGGACAACAAAAATATGTGCTACAAAATTTCTATTCTCAATTTGTCAGAGACAAAACATGGGATGTGCAACTGTAACTGACAACAAGTCCTCCAACAGAAACGACAGAATAGGTAATTTGCCAAAGTCTCTCAAAATGACAAACGGTGGCAGTTTGGTTAGGTTTAGGCACCAAAACTATTTGGTTAGGTTTAGGAAAAGATCATGGTTTGGGTTAAAATAAGTACATGGGTAAGTTAATTTATGTCACATGACTTACTAACATAACTTAACTTGCGTACTTATTCTGAAATCCTTTGGCTTGTTTCAATTAAAGTTTATAGTAGAATCAAACATTGTGTTCCTGTCTTTCCCTGTCCTCTCTTCTCCTCTGTCTCCAAGGATACCTCCTAGCTTCTCTTTAAAGGCCTTTGTGACCAGATGAGAAGCTAGGTTGATTTTGATTACATGGGAGGGATATACTGTAGGCAGAGGTGTGAGCCGAAGCCCCAGTCAATTGTGTGCTTGGCTTATTGTGGCAGAAGTAGAGGAAAAGGTAGCTGAGCTGGGGTGGCTTTATTACAGCCATAAACACAGACAAGAATGGGAAGAGTGAAAAGGGAAATGGTGAAAAGGGGCCCAGTCATGCATATGGAAGCGTCTCCGTTGCCTTCCACTGCCTCTTCACCTCATTTCACATTCACTCAGCATTCAGCTCCTCCTGAGCCATTCAAATAGTCCTCCCTTTGCTGGGTTGGTGAATTCAAAGCGGCTCTGCCTCTCTGCCGTTTTCTTAAGATCCCAGTGAAACTGCTCTGCAGTAGCTCCAAGGTGAATAGTACCCAGCACCTCCCAAACACTCCTGTGGCTCAGCCTTTATCAGCAGGCTGCTCTCCACCCTGCAGAACCCCGGTCCTGCCCTAACACAGTTCAGAAAGTCCCCAGGAGGGAGAGCTTTCCCTCCCTCAAACACTCCTTAATGCTCTCCCTTGGTCACAGCAAAGGGGGCATAATCTGATTACCGTGAAACTTGCTGAACTGCTTTACTGTGCAGCTCCAGCAAAGTGAGTTTGATTGGTTAGATCAGTTTGGAATATCTACAAACAGAGGAACTGGAGGGTGGGGCAGAGCCATCAAAGACATATCTTCACAGTAAATCTTGACAGCCTAATGATGGTGGGGAAAATGGGGAGTTGGCAGTGCCACTGACCATGAGAACTCAAACAGGGATCATGAAATACAATATATGCTATTGGAAATGGCATGGTGTTTCAATGAAGTTTCTTAGTACAAACATCACAGAGAAATAGCTTAATTGCACAGTTATTGTATTAAGTTGCACCCACAGCCTGTATACTTGCAAAGAAAAGCCTTTCAGTCTTCTTTTCAATTTTCATGCACCTTCTTCTACAGTACAGCAAGGTTTGATAACAACAGAGGGATGTTTTTTCCCTCACTTTCCCAAAAGAAATACACTTTTTCCTCTCAAAGCGTAGATCTCAAGGCAGCTTCCCTTAGAAACACCCACTGGGACACGAGGATGTTAATCCACCGCTCCTGTACACATCTGCTGCATCTACCTTCAGAAACTTGAATAATTCCATGCCAATGAAATTAAGCCATGGAAGCAGGCTCTTAAGAAGGAAGCACAGCTGCCAAGTGTTTCATACATGGAAAGACCAACTGAGCTTGGGTGAGAGTTTTCTGCTTAAGAGCCTATTTTTATGCAAAGTGAAGCCACAACTTTATCCCATCAAAGACATAACGGTTAAACAAAAAACTCCCCATACTCCTGAATTATAAGATTAGGGCTTTGCCGAAACATTTTTAGTTATGCTAGCGGCGTCTCTGGGATGGCTATGTTGAGTCACCAAATTAGTCCAGACTGAAATATGTCACCAACTATTAGATGGATTGCCATGGAATTTTGGAGAGACATTCATAATTCCTGACTGTGTTGATCCACTGACCTTTTCTCCAGCACCACCAGCAAGTTGGCATTTATGGTTTTGAGTGAAATGTCTTGACAATTATTGGATGGATTGCCATTAAATTTATACAGACATCGATGTCCCCACAGCATGAATTGTACTTGGTCATCCCTTAACTTTTTCTCTAGCGTCGTCATCAGGTCAGCATCTTAATTTGTCCAAAACGTTGGCTTCTGACCAAAAAGCTTGCAAAACTAATAACATTTCCATCAGTCTTAGCTGTACTTTGTGTATTGTTAATTAGCAAATGTTAGCATACTAACACATTTCACTTTGCTAACCTAGTGAACATTATACCTGCTAAATATCAGCGTGTTAGCATTGTCATTGTGAGCATGTTAGCATTTGATGTTGATGATGTTGATGTTACCATTAATCGCAAAGCACATTTTGGAGGTTGCAGTTTGTGGTGCTATTGAATTGTACTGTGTTTCTATTATTTTATCCACCCCATTTATGTCAATGAAGTTAGGCTAAATAACAGAAACACCCCTCTGTATAATGCAATACAATTCAACAGCACCACAAACTACATCCTCCAAAATTATTATATAGTTGAATCAACACCTCTCTGAACAGAAAGCCTGAACCTTATAATCTTCATGACGGTAGGATTTATTGCAGCAGTTTTAGGTGAACCTAATAAACTGGCAACAAGTGTATAATCACGATCTAGACAATACATTATTTCTGTATAAGCACAACAATGCATGTTTATATAGTTACAGTTTATCATTTCCATAACATACGCACAATGAAAACAATAAAAAGAGAAGGTATGGAGATTACAGTCACATGCTAAAACTGTAGACTAAAATACATGTTACAATGATCCAAATGCAAACAAAATGGTATCCACCACCAAAAAACATATGACTTGACTCTACTAAGCTAGGCAACAGCAAAATCTAAGTTAGGGATGTAGTGATACATGTAATTGTCACAAATTGTTTGGTACAGGATGTTCAGCTCAGTAAGTAATTGGTTTTTCGATTTGGTACACCCCATGACCCAAATTATTATCATATTAGTCTATTAGAGTCTAATATGATCGCAATAAGATCCTAAGTACTCTGGCTGGTTGCTAAGACATCATAGGCCCATCCTACACAAAACTTTACATTAATGGGGATTTTTATTGGAAATTAAATTGCAGCATAGCTCTTCATGTAATCCATGTTTGAGCAACCATCTTTAAATGGTAAGCCTTGGTGGTCTAATTTGTAGTTGTAAAGCCAGTGTTAATGATTTTATTACTAGTCGTTATCAGCACAAACATCTCAGAAACGGTAAATTATTTAAAAAATGTTAATGTGCTCTTCAGCAAACAAAACTGCTCTTGGAATATTGGATTGTGTTATGTGTGGATTTCTTTTTCTGTCTCTTATCCCAGAGTCACTGATCTGAAATGTTCCTCATTACATCAAAAGAAAAAGAAGCCCTTGGAATGTCAAAGAAGATATAAATAGATGGTCTTTGGAGGGATTGAACAAAAGATGGAAGGTGAAAAAAATGGGGGGGTTTAAAGTATAGAGAAGATAGAAAATGATAGAAAAGATCTCTCATTCAGCTGGCCGTCTGGCAAGATAAAAAATAATCCTGCTTCTGAAAGGCGTTGGAAGAGTCACAAAGGCTCTCCCTGGTGTATCACAGAACAAAATAGCCCCCCTCCTCTCTTAAGGTATAATTCAATCTCCATTTGTCTGGCACTGAAGGTACTGTTTGGAGGGCCGGTGGAAAACTAGGCTTACCTGTCTGCTTCTGGCTCTGACACTTCTTTTGTAATGTTTTATATTTGCTTGTACAGGAGACCTAGATATGGTGCACTGAGGACTGAACTATTCCATCAACAGGACAACTGTGTGCAATTACTGTACAGGAATTTCATTGGTCTCTTTGAATAAAAAGACTGTTATGTCTGTTTGCGAAAACATGTTGGAAAAGACAGCATGACCAGCATCTTCTGAGCTTCTACAAGAAGGTGGTTCTGTGACATTAAATGGAGAAAAACAGATCGCAACTCTACATTTCATGCAGTGTGGTCATTTCACATATAATTTAATTTATGACACATTATTATACTAGTCTACTGTGGGTCACGGTGCACATTACATAATTGTCAAGGGTTGTGATTCATTTTGTGTGCAAATACAAAGGACTAGTTTCAATCAATGTAATAATAACTGAATGTAAAAACAGTTAAGTTTCAATTAATATTTATACTAGAGGTGTCCCAAACCCAGATCAGGACTGGTCCAGGCATATTTTGGACCATATCTTCTGAAATAAACCTGATCAAAATGCTGTACGTTTCTTTACTGCACCCTTCTGTGTTTTGTCCACCTAAGCCTGCTAGTGTTGCAAAGCTGCTCTCCTTCTTGACAGCATTTTGCTCGCATATGTGAGTGAAAATGAGTGTGCAAATGATGATGGGCTTACCAGTGCAAGTAGCTCTAAGTTGGGTGAGCAAAATACACAGATTCACTAAGCTCTGTTATTGAATCGAGTCTGATGAGTCGGTTTTTGAATCTTATTTCCCTCCTCCCTCTTTCTTGTTAGCAAAGAGGATGTATACATACCATTCAAGTAGCAGCTTCTCATTTTTAGCCAGTGCTGCTTGCCGCTATCGGATAAATAACAAGCCAAAATTAAAGTTTTCTGTTGTGAGGTTTGTGTGCTCTCTCCAAGTCAGTGTCTGTACTTGGCCAAGGACCATTTGCACAATTGTGAGTGTTTTTGTAGTTCCAACAACTCCACACAGAGAGAAGTCTGCTCTAGTAAAATGAACCTAAATAAACTGCATTAAGGTCTTTTCACACAATAAACGACACTCTTTACACTTGGATCCGTGGGTCTCACTGCGCTCCTCGTGAATATACAGGCTGTTGGTAGAACTGTATTTTCTTTATAGGCTATAGCAACTAGAAAATATTCAAAGAAAGAGTCTATAATTATAAGTCTATAAATAACATAGACTTATAAACTTATAACTATTAACTTTCAAATTAGTTCAGTTAGTAAGTTTACTAGTGATTTGAGTTTAGTTTAGTTATTAAACAGTTATGTGCACACAGTTATAACAGGCGATATAGGCCTATTTCAGGGAACTCACAAACGGCAAGGAGTCAGTCTCTCGTCCCTTGATTTGCACTGCTCCTCGTGTGGAAAAAAGACAATTCAACTCTTGCAGTGGGTGGGAGCGTGCGTGAGACGACCAAGACTGCAACAGTTTCACAGGAGTGCGCCCGCTTGTCGCGCCGCCTGTGAAAAGACCTTTACTATGTGACTTCATGATGCTCACCTGTTCCCGTTCTCGCCTGCCTGCTTTGCTGTCGGCGGCTAGTCTAAGTAACCTGATCGGGATATCCATAATTTATACAAGCCTACATTTTCTTCACTGAAAATGGTTTGCTCTACAATGTGTCAGCGGCTACACCCTATTGTAACAATACATGTCTTTGTGAAGAATGCTGTGTTATACAGGAAAGGTTATAAAAGGTTGTTTATATTAATAGTTTGAGGAGAGATTGGGATGGAAATTTAGATGCAAAGTCCTGTGTGTTTAGTGATCCTACAAACAAATGACTTTCAGCTGACACAGGAGTGAGTAAATAATAAATGTGTTTTCATTTTTAGATGGCCTATCATTCTCAGCAATGACTTTGTGTCTTCTTTCTGTATTTACTTTTGAACTTCCCTCAGGATTGATTCTAATAATCTAGTGACCCATTTCAGTCCATTTCCCGTCTTTTGTGGTCAATGTCAGCCATTTCAGTAGATAATACTTTCTGTCTCCAGTCTCTACAGCTGAAAGTGGAGCTGCCCTGGTACTAAGGCAGAGTGCATTAGGGGTTGTGCCATGTGCCTCAGCAGGCGGCGGACAGGCTTAATTAGCAGCGGTATTGCCTGAGGCTGAGCAACAGGGCACTCACTGTTTAATCAGGTTATCTGGGAGTAGGGGCACATCAGTGTGCCTGCGGGGATTTAGGGGGGGTTCTGGAGGGACAGCAGGATAGTGACACAACTCTCAGAGTTCAATGATTCTGACCTGAAGGAAGGCTTAAATACAGGGGGGAAAAAAAGTTAAAACGTTGAGGAAAATCTCTCTGAACTGCACTGTAAAAAGAGCTTCAAAGAAAGTTTCTCATTGTCATTCAATTTATTTGAAGTTTGCTTACATTTGAATATGTCTTTCAAAAACAAAGTAGTTGTTGAGAAACCAAACAGCAGATGCAAAATTTACATAATGTTTATTGTGCCTCTGACATAGGAAGAGAGTCTTGCAAGCAAAGTTAACAATTAGGCATGTGAAATAACAAATTATCAACCACAGGCATTATCAGTGGACAATTTGCTGTGTGACCCTGTGGCATGAAAGTATTGTGGTTATATTTCTTAAAGGTAAGAGCAATTATGGTGGCTAGAGGTTTGTTTGCTCTGGGAGTAGGTGGTGGTGGCATTGGTGTTGATGGTGTGTGTACGTGTGTGTGTGTGTGTGTGTGTGTGTGTGTGTGTGTGTGTGTGTCCTTTATCTCTTGCCCACATACAGGGACTAAGTGCACATCAGGGCTGTTTTCCTGTGTGCAGGGCAGCGTATCCTGCTCTCTAAAGCCCAGGAAATTACAGTCCAGCCAAGCAGAAAACAGGAGTGGGATTTGGACAACAGGCTTCACCTGTCTCAGGCCTCGGGCTCATAAAGTAACACCTACTGTGAAAGAGGGTGGTATTAGATTGCTATATGAAACCGTGGTGTATGTCTGTTGAAGTGTGCAGGCGTGTATGTGTGCACATTACATATTATGTATTGTTTATTTATATTTATATTTCATAAATAAGGTTTTTAATTTCTTTTATCATTATTATCATTATTGCATTCTTCTTATTATTCCCCATTGCTCTTCTCTCACTTCCCTATGGCCCACTGTTCTTTCTTCTCTGGTCCTCTTAATACAGTCTTTTCTCTTTCTTCACGCTATCTGGAGGCACACTGCCCCCAATTTATTCATTACATTTAGCTGTTTTGTTAGCAAACATAAAAACTGTGTTGATTTAGTTCAACAGTACGGACCACACTCCCAAAAGCCCTTCGGAGCCACAGTACAGTCAGTGGGGGAGTCATGTGAATGGTCTTGCTAATTCATAAGCAATATGCAAATTGATTAAAGCAATTAAACTGACATATTTGATGTGTGGAACATCCAGTATTTATACATTTAAAAGATAAAATCAATCAAATTAGATAGAGTGGCTGGCAGGATGTGAGATTATGGAGCAGCAGATAATCTTGTTCCTGCTGGTTTCCATTAACTGTCACTATATTGCTGATTGTTCCTTTGAACACATTTGAACTTATCTTAATGTCATTTTTCAAAGGTTTAAGGTCAGAACATTTCACTTGCCAATTGGCTTTATTCTCTTGACCTGACAGTTCCTCAAAACTTTGCACAGAGTCTCCATAAAGATATACATAAAGATGAGCAACAATATCCAGAGACATCTGCACAGAGATATCTAGAAAGAGAGATAACCACTCACACAGACACACATAGCCAAACAAGCACACAAAGTACTGTATGTAACCACCAGATTGGTATTTGGGTTTTCACCTATAGTCGCTGTTCTTCCACCTCAGCAACATGACGGATTAATCAAAAGTCCTCTCTCTGTGACACCTAAGCAGAGGAAAACAGCCACAGTGGAGCGGGTATAAGCCAAGAGGACAGATAGAAAGGGGAGCAGTGACTGTAAAATTTGATTAAACTACAAAACCGTGTAGGCCTCCATGAGATCTGTGCCTTGTGCTGCGAGGTATAAGGAGGAAATCCTGCAAAGTCACCAAATTAGCAAATTGTGGGAATTGTGTGTTCTGTATGTCTGCAAAAATGAAAAGCCTGAAGCAAGTTAATGCTTACACTCCTAGGAATTCTAATACATTTCTGCGAGAACTTGTCCTGAAATGCTTTAACTAGCAATTTTGTGCTCTTGTGTATTGTGTGTAAAGAGAGGATTAGTATATATTATCTGTTATTTTTAGACGAAATGTATGGAGCAACAGTGGAGCATGCTAGTAGTGGGAAAGTGGGAAAGAGTGGGAAAATGTCAGGGGTTTTAGGGACTGAGGAGATGACCAGCAAGCTGTCAACGGATCCCTTTTCCACCATTTACACTATTAACTCATGTGCTTCACACTGTACAGTATATAAGCAACAGTGAGTAGCTTATTATTGGTGAAACAATCAGCTTTCCAATGTAAATGACTGACAGTTTTCTTGGCATGTGTCATGATGTGCATGGGTCATGTCAAGATGTGTTTAGCCTCAAGTTGCTTTCTACAAAATAATAGATAACCTTAAAATTGATGTCACTATAAACAGAGTCAGAAGTCACAGCCAGAGCCATTTCAATGGGAGTGATCTGTCAAAGGATGCCACCGTTTGATGTCCACTCTGTCAAAAATAGGTAAATATATGTAAAAATGTTTTTGCTTTATATATACAGTTTGACAACCTAACAAAACTGTTTGTTAACTGGGGACAGCTTTGCTTATTTTTTGAAAGCTGAGATATTTTAAAATTTCAAAACAGCTGTCAATTCACAGCTTGGCCTTTGTAGAGTTGAGATAGGTCCATATGGTTTTTCAGTGAGCCTTGCCTTTGTCACTGTGTGCTGTGGCTGTGACAGACAGAATATAGGGAGCAGAGTATGGTGCCTTTTAGATCTGCTGTCAAAGGACATCACAAGAGTGGATGCTACTTTCTATTGCAAGGCACACGCTGCCACACCGGGCTCTGAGGCACACAGCCCGAAGAAGGCTGACCAAAAATCTAACCAACACCAAACATAGGGATTAGGACAACTTTTAAAGATTTTTTGAAGTCTGAATATAAGTTAAATTCTATTATTTCAAAGAATAAACCACAGTATTAAAATGTATAATTCCGATAATTAGGCTCCAACCACAAACTCTAGCTTATTATTAGTATAACTGATTATTCTGGCAATTAAGAGCTTACCGTACTCTATGTGGAACTCACAAAGAAACTTGAAAATAATGTCCACATAGCTGTATGCTTTTTGTCTACCTCAAATTTCAGCACCTCTAAGGTAAGCACGTACAAAGGGCTCACCACACTTATTGCAATGACCTGCATTACTGAGGGTCATCCTTCTACCTGTGTAAACAAGACTGTTATTTATCACTTCACGTTCTCTCCTTCCTCTGTTCTAAGCCAATTAGAATTCTTCCCCGCCACTCTCGACCCGACCCAAGCTTGTCATAACCGCAGTGATAAGCCCCGCACCCCTCTCCCTTCCTCTCCATTTTCCATCTCATTAACATTCATTTTCACCCTAATTGAGCTTAATAAGAAAATAATGTTTGACATTAAATCCCTGTGAACATGTGGCCCAGCTGATCACTGTGTCTGTTTGTTCCTCCGCAGCAAATGTTTACTTTGTCAGAGGGGTTTGTTTGTTTGCCTTGCTTGTGGTTCCTGTAATAGCCTATTTAGAATTCCCACTTTCCACCTGTCTTGAGCTGACCCCTCGCTGTTATGCTGAAGTTAGACTGCGCTTCCCAAGTTTTGCTTAGTTTGTACTTTCACTTGCAACAGTGCCTGCATCCATATATTTCAAGCTGAGCCTCCAAAACTCTGACCACTGCATTTAGATACCAAGCCAGTCAACTTTATTGATTTAATTTCTTCAAAGCCGGTGGCAATATTATTTTGATATACAGTGACCTTGTGGGGAGGGTGGAGAGTTTCTTTGCCAATATCAATCAATCATCATCATACCGTAAAATGGGGAGGAGGAGGAAAGAAGGGAGTGGAAGGAAGTGGAACGCCTGTTCAATACAACCTTGGTTGTCTGTACAGCAGAACATTGATACATTGCTGTATATTGACAAAGACATTTAAGGAGTGCACACCTTATACACATATAGGGAGGTAGGCAAGGCATAGAGGCTCTGTGCTGACTACCAGCAGGCTGCACAGACATGAGATTGACATATAACCCTGAACGTGAGGAGCCACATATAGATGTAATCTATATCCAAAACAACATCCACTGTGTATCTTAAAGAAGTGCCTCTAGAGGGAACATGAAGGTGTTGCATTTTGTCTCTTAATATAGACTTGACATTCACTGACATTTGCCTTCAAATGTTACTTCAAAAACATAATGGATTGGAGATTTCTATCGTGGCCATCTTACAGTGTCTCAGTGTGACCAACATGTGTGACATGCCTGAAATCAGCATCTTAGACTTTAACACACATTTACTGAGGTGTGATTGAACAAACAGTACATCTAACCTCGCAAAAACAGATTTTTTTTTTTGCCACTTGGGGTCAGCAGAAAAAAAACTGTAAACACAACATCGACTACTGTATCTTAGAAAGTTGTTATGGCTCTAGTATGTTAGTCATGCTAGTCAGCTAGTCGCTAACAACTGCTGCTCGATGAGAGGATAGACAGAACCAGACCATTAGAATTGCAGCTGGAAAACCAAAACAATTAGTAGGAAGACACTTCACGCTTCACAGAAGTGAGAATAACTGTCAGATGATGAATCTCTGTGGCCCCTTTCAGTAGTCATGTGATCCTATGGTAATATAAAAATATTGATTATAGCAGCTTTAACAGATCTACCATTTAAAAAAAGGCTTTGCCATATAATAGTGAAATACCCTGAGCTCCCTGTTTCACTTTGCCTATAAACTGCCTTTAGAGTAATGGTGATTTTAATCTACCTCTGAATATTTCATGTTTCATCCCCACACAAGCCATTAGCTACAGTGGGAAAGGAAAGACCATTAATGAATGTGACTGGGACAGCCTGCAAGGACCACTGGGCCCTATAAAAGCGATACAGTCTTCATTCTGCACACAGTGTTGGATCATCGATAAAAAGGCGAAGCTGCATTTGATAGGAGACCCTTGTTCTGAGTTATGACTGGGACATAGACTTACTATCTCCTTATGATAAGAGGAGAGAGAGCAAGATATGAGGCAGGCCTGGTTGGGAAAAGGACGAGGAAGGGAGGAAGAAAAGCAGTGAGAGAATGTGAAGCCTGTGTGTACAAGATATGTGCAAGTGCATATGCATATGTACAGTATGTGCATAGAGAGGCATATCCATCTTGCCTTCAGGTATTATGACTATCAGGTCGGAAATAATGACGATCATTAGTGATGGCATAATTGGTGTTAGAAGCTAATTCATTCCAGGCCATTGAAACAATGGCATATTAGACTGGTTCAGTTTTTTTCCCCATTATGATGGAATTATTTAGCCATTGACTGAAGCCTACAATTAAATCTCTGAGCTTTTATGGTCAGACTATGAAGGCAAAATTACTCAGAGGGGGATCTTGGAAGGCAGAATAATTTCAATCTAGGGTTGGCAGGCAGATACACAATCAAGTCCAAAACATTTGGTGTCGGTAAAACTGAAATCCAGAACTTATTTTAGTTAATGTTATTTTAAGCTATCTGTACGGTGGACTGTTGTTAGATGCTGAGACAAGTTGAATATATTAAATCTCTTTGCTCTTACTTGTAGCTGGCTACCTCTCTGACTGACAGTTTCAATAAAGTCTGATTCTGTCTCTGTTCAAACCGTTCTTGCACTGTAGTGTTGCATATTGGAATCAACAGCAAAACGCAAGTACAGGATAGCTGATTCCAATAAATAACAGGCTCTATGTGAAAAAGAAGCAGCATCTGAGGCCAAATGGGAGGGAGACAAATTACTCAAACATGACTGTTAACATTGATTCAGAAGCGGTGTGGAAACAACTAAGTAAAGGAAGATAAGGAATTCAAAGTTGAATCAGCTACTTTTGGACAGGTAATGTACTCGGTAATAATAAAAACTGTAGCAGCAGACTTTATCTGTATCTGTTCTAATAAATTCATCCTAAAAATACCTGCTAGCCAGGTGTGTATATATATTGTTGTCTTTCAGGTCAGTAGCTCCTGTATCATGATAAGTGAGCGACAATCCAACATCTTAAAATCATATTGATTAATGAATAATATTCTGATATTGAGTAAATCTACAAATCTGTTAGGTCTGTCTGTGTGCAGGTTTTTGTTTCAAGGTCTCCAGCTGTTTCCTATTTTTCCATACTCCTGCCACCATTTTACTTCCCATCAGCTTACTCCCCGCATTTGATTCAGCTCAGTCATTGTGTCGTTTAATATGTCTGTGCTGAGCTAAACTTTTCCATACTGAACATGGTAAAATCTTCCCCAGACCCTCATTCTCTGCTCTCTTCTTTGCTGTCCTTTTTTCCAATACTCTCTTTGTCTTCTTCCCCAGAGTTTAATGTACCAACTTTTGTTATAGCCAAGAAGGACTCAAAAACTTTATTTCACTGAGCTGTCACTACACTTTGAGGATATTAGAAAAACTATTAGATAAGCATGGTTGCTTTGAAGGTGTGTGCTTCTGCAGATATCTCTACGTGTGTGTGTGTCTATAATCTTTGTTTTGTAAATTGTAGTAGCAATGCTGACAGAGTGAAAAAAGTACCTGCCTAAAGTTTTCAATTAATATACTGCAAGAACTTGAAAGAGGCACAAAATGTACAGCTTAGATGAAATAACTGAATTCAGAAAGATCTGTCTTAAGAATATCAACAAGATTATGCCTAAACATTATGTTACACAAACTATGTCTAAATGTTCCTCTTGATGGACCAACAAGGAACCACGTTAGCAACACAATGACCCAACTTTCTTTAAAGCCCCTACAGAACCATAGTACACACACACAGGGGTTTTCATGTATGCTGTCTGATTACACCTCTTGATCTACTTCACTCACCTGTGTCACCTTTGTTTTACCTGTTACAGTGAGACAGTTTACACCTTATTCATTCTTATTAATGCATAAACTTTGGGGACATCATGCAATTCCCAGCATAGCTTCGCTCCACACCAACACCTGACTTAAAGTCTAATCAGCCTGAGGAATTGAAAACACCTGTGTAGGTGTGCAGTGCCTTTTATAGTACAACCTCTTTTACCTATTGAGCCCTTGCTAAGCCCCGCCCCCTTAGTTACTGTTGCTAAACCTGTCAATCTTTCTGTTCTCTCTGTTCTTGTACAGCACACATCCAGTTTACAATGATAACGGTGGCATATTTACAACCCAAAATTCTTAAAATAAAATGTCTTAGTAATTTCATACAGTAGCAAACAAAAGCACGTTTTTGCATTTCTAGCTAGTGATCGTTAATTTTGCCGGCTGATATGACAACTGGCATATTTCTTTTGGTAATTACACTAACTTTAGCTCAATGAGTTGTTTAAAATATATTTTCCAGCAGAATCTTGTAAAAGGGGTCTTAAATATCCACTTGGCCTCGTGGCTACATAATGCGTGGGTCAGGGGACATGGGGGAGACTGACTGACACTGATTAGAGGGCGTTAACAGTCTTGTTTTATTTCATGATGTAGTTAAGTCCCAACCGTTGACTCTATGTCAGCCCTGAGGCTGATTTAAAACAGTAGATGAAATGCCGATTTTTATAAATTTGGTAAGAAATGTCAATTACTACATTATTACAGCTCAAAAAACACGTTTAAGTGTGCAGTACCTCTTTAAACACTATGTTTTCACTTTTAACATAAAAGTCAAAAGGCTTTTGAGGACTAACCGATGTGTTTAGCAAACGTAATACCATCTCGGATGATGCTTTCTGGGGTTGCTGTTGTGAAAATCTCCCCAAATCCAATAATGAGCAGGACACAGACCTTAACATTAGCCTATAGCATCCAGGGCAGGCAATGTGCTTGTTAAGAACTAGGCTTTCTTTATGCAACCTGTAACCACATAAACTAATGAAGCTAGTTAATGATGTGCTCCTTAGCCTTGGAAATAATGCTTGGTTACTACTAGAAGTAGTAGTTAGCCAGACATGCTAACAATTGCAGCTTACGGTAGAGAAGATATTCATCCATATTCAGGGATGCTCAGTTACTGGGTGTCAAAGGTGCCTGTAAACAACCTGAATCAGACCGTAACCACTGAAACCCAATGTCCTGGTTACGCCATGCATGTAATAGTAAGCAATGATACCAGAGCCGGAGACAAAAGAAATTTGGTGAATATGTGTTTGCTCTCCTCAGCCTCCCTCTCTGTTCCTCTCCTGTCTGCTCTCCTCTTACATCTGTTGGTATTTACAGAGTGAATTATTTCTGAGTTTTTACAAAAGCCAGTTCTCTTATCAACAGCTTGCATCCAGCTGAACACCCACTCACAAGTCTGATTAGTCTGGTCTGGTCAGAACACAGGATAAGATCAATTGACTGACTTGAAATGTAAATTTTCTCCACCCCTATCTCCCTTTCTGTTCTAGGAGAAATGCTTTCGTCAGGCAGACAACCCAGAGGGCACCAAACCTGGCAGGAACCTAAAACAGGCTCTAACGCTCTTTTATCACAGAGGAAACTACCAACTTCTAACCGATAGCATCAATTCAGCCTTGACAAAATACAAAGTCCATCCGTTCCCAAATAAGACTCTCAATATATGTATAGTCGGGTTGCAAAATCAAAGTGCTTTTTCACAAAAGTTCATCTAACTGTTCATTTTTTCCCCATATGCCAGTATGCAGAACATATGGTAAATCTGAAAGAGATTCATCAATGTAAATTCTGTTCGAACTAGAGATTCTCATGAATAACTTGACAAGTTGCAAAGGATATAATCAGTGATTTACATGAATGCTGAAACTGACAAGGAAACAATAAATGTGTCCAGGAACCAGAGAGGGACAGAGTGCCCAGGTGGACAGAAAGGAGAGAAAAGAACATAACACAATAAGCGTCAGATCTAACAAAGGCACCCACACACACACACACACACACACACACACACACACACACACACACACACACACACACTGACCTGGTAGGAGTCAATGGCCTCCCGGTCCAGTGAGCGGCTGACTGACACTTCTCCTGTGTCTATGTCAATGGTGAACAGACCTTTGGGATCCCGGTCAGCACCGGGGCCTGTCAGTCGGAAGATATGGTTCCCTGACTTCTCTGTTGAAATCACCTGCAGACACACACATAGACATCAACAACTTGAACGCTTTATAAGCTTTTCCCATTTAATTCTGAGTCAGCCTATTCCCTGAAGCAAAGAATTAGAGAATTACAGCTTTTTTTTTCCTTCTTCGAAGCACAGCATATTGAAAAACACTTTTTTATAGAATTTGTTGATATACATTTGAGCAAAAAGATGCTTACTGCACCTTGAATGGTGATGCAAATCCCTGATAGCAAGCAGTTAAAAATGTATATCAGATTTGATTTGATTTCATCAGGTGGCAACTTCAACTCATGTAAAGTAAGAAAGTTAGCATCATCTCCCTGAGCACTGGAGTCCTGCTGCGACCACTTGTTCATGAATGCTGGGATTCCTTTTAGATAAGGAAAGTGGGACAGTTAAATAAATATAAAAATCCATTCCTTAATAATCAAGTGTGAATGTTATGTAGATTATCGTTTTTGTCGTTAGGCCATGTGAGGAAGAGAGACAAACACTGTGAAATGGCCTCATACAGTTGTGATGTTTTTGAGGAGTGTTGCCAAGTTGGCTAACAATCCTATTTTCTCAGAAAGGAGCGATCTGACTCAGGGACTTTTTGGATATATACTCACATGAGACTGCCGTAGTCAGCAGCATCCACAGATACCCCAGCAACAGGAACAGGCAGGTAAAAAAAACAAAAAAAAGAAACACACAGAAACACAGCATGTTAGATTAACATGGTAACAACAACAGCAACAACAGCAACAAGACAGACCATGTAGACTTTTGCATTTCCTGAGTTCAGAGGAGATGTTAGAGAGCAAAACTTGATAAAAATAAAAGCTGATGTGTAGACACACCTTATAAAGTTTTGTTCTTTATAACACAATGCCTACAGACAGTTCACAGCATACAGGCCTTTTTCACAGCAGACAGTTTGACCTGCCGTAGCAGGAACAGCACAGGTGGAATTAATGACATTAACGATGGCTCTGTTCCATTAAGTTTCCCATTAAAATATTCCAGTACCAGGAGCTCTCTCCTAAGTGGAGGGCAGCCATGCACCTGTGCTTTTCTGCGAAGTGATAGATGATTAAGTGGTTTAGAAGAACAAAATGCACATTATTTAAAGAAATAGTTTGCCTTTTTGGAAATATACTTAGATGAGAAGAGTAATACCACTCTAATGCCTGTACAGTAAATATGTAGCTGGAGCCAGAAGCCGGTCAGCATAGCTTAGCATATAGACTGGGGAAAAGGGAAAACAACTAGACTGTTTCCCCTGCTGTGTCTCAATTTGCGTACTTCCATATTTACACTTGCTATTTTAAGTGCATAAGTGTGTTCACACTGACAAGTATGACAAAATGCAGTGCACTATGAGTACCCGGATGGTGTACTCATAACACCAAATGTTGGCGATAATGCTCCGTCCGGTTGCTCTTTGCCATTAAAAAGAAGAAGAAGCGGTCAAATGTTGCAATCGTCATTTCCAGTAAGTGCACAACAGTGTACTGTGTTCGATTTGAGACAACACTACCCTGTCAAAAACGCACCACACAAGTAAGTACATAGTCTTCACAATGTACTGCATGTAAGTGTGCTAATGGAAGTATACGAATTGAGACACAGCACCCCTCTTTCCAATCTTTATGCTAAGCTATGCTAAGCTAAGCTAAGCTAACTGTGTGCTGGCTTCAGCTACATATTTACTGTAGAGACATGGCAGTGGTATCAATTTTCTCATCTAACTCTCGGCAAATGAAACAAAAAAACAAATATGCGTATTTCCCAAAATGGCAAACAATTTCTTTAAAATTGAAACAAAATCATAAGTTTGTTGATTATGACTGACATCTAAAAGTATTTTTATTTGCCCTCAAACATCGTGTACAGTGCAGACAGTAGGTTAAAGTGCTGACTTTCTGCTTGAAGGTTTTTGATGTTCCTACGCTGTTCCCCCATATGAACACCCTCATATTAAAGCTGAAAGTCAGAACTTTAGCCTCATCACCATGTTTCCATTATTAAGTCCAATGTGCTGGAGCACAGAGCCAACACCACAAAAATGCATCACTGTCTAAATACTTATAGAATCACACACAGGGTTGTCACCATTATGACATTCTTCTGGGCCTTAGCACTGTCGCTGTGTGCCAAGGATCTGAACGGTGCCTCATGATCACAGGGGTGCCATGAGGTCAAGTTTAATGAGAGCATGCTTCCATGGGACGGCAGTTAAAATGAAGGCCTTTCTACTCCCCACTTGAAAGAGCATTAGAGATGCAGTGTTACAAGCCTATGCCAGATGAAGCTCAAGCCCTTATAGCCTCTCCAAAGCTCTCTGCCATTTATCTCGATGTCCCACTTCATCTTTTCCCTCTATTCCCTCTCACTTTTGGCCCCTGCTTGTTACTTTCTTTAATATCTCCATCCTTACTCTTCCACTAGGCATCCATTTCTCATTCTCCATTCATCATTTTCCACTTCTCTGCACTGTATCCTCTTGCACAAACTCTATCTGCTCTTTTTGTTTGTCAATCCAAATGATGAGAGTGAGAAATGTCAAAAGTGTTACAAAAACACAGCACGAGGCAGTTATTTGTGGATGATGCCCATATACTAAACATAATTCCTCTCTTCAGTCCTCTCCTGCTCTTGCTTGTTTTTCTTCTTCCCCTTTTTCACGTCTAACCCCTCATCATACAGTAAAGTAAGTTTATCATTGTGTATTTTCCTGAGGGGGGATGAAGGGGGATGCCATTTCCCCTCTCCATCCCCATAGAAGCAGAGAGCGTGCAGGGACAGAGGGGCTGTTTAGGTGAATATGTTAGTCTAGTCTGCCTGACTCATTGATCCTTTATCTGACTGAGGTTTGTGCAAGTTAGAATCTATGGCCCCGACCATGACTCTGAAAAATCTGTAGCCTAACTGTGCTGTGCACTGATAAATCCATGGCGCTGTCCGTGGTGCTGAAGTAACAGACAGAATCGCAATTGTGCCATTTATTCTTAGTCCCGCCCTTTTGTCAGTTTTGTCTGGGATCTATAACATTCTCTAAACTACACACTATAAATACTCAATTCTATATTGTAGCCTAAATACTCTACAGAGTAGTGTCACTTTCATGATTAAAGTGAGTGATAAAAGTGTTTTAAGTGGCAACATGTAGTCGTGGAAGAGCGAGTGGATCATAGAGACACACTGCTGCCTGTAGTATTCCTGTAATATTCCTATAATATTTCTATGATCATTCAGTAGCGTCCGTGCTGCTGAAAATACACCCCCAGACCAAGCCGCCTCCGTAACAAAATATTTTCGGGGAGACATGACTGATATAGTTTTTACTATAGATGTTTGGTGTAACCTGGGAGTGGAGCAGGTCATGTGACTGAGGAAATGAACCTGCACTGACTGCACCACGCTCAGCTGCTACAGTTACACAATTCAAGGGAAAGTTTTACCGTCAAAACTATCGTGTGTTTTGAAAAATAAGCATTATTAAAATGCTTGTTTGTGCATTTTTCCACATCCAGTAAAGGAATAGGCCTACACAAAATATGTATTTAGCCTAATAGCAGTTCTATTAAATCAAAATTATAATTGCAGTTATCCTGAATTATCCTAGGCCTACATGGGTGTGTGTGTTGGTCGGTGGTTTGGGGGAGGGGGGGTGCTCCCATTGGGCCATCCCGCCTGTTAAAAATTAATAAATCACCGACTGCTTGTGAGGACATAGACAGTGATATACAAAACCCACCTATAAACACACTCACAGTCATACTCTTACTTTCTGAGCAGTAATCACAGAGTCAGCTAGCACCTGCTGAGAGTGACAAACTGGGTCAGATGAAGAAAACCAAAAAAAGGATGAGGTGCAACATTAGTCGGATTCACAGATTGCTCGGCGTCAAACTTGGAGAGACGAAAAACAAGAACGGACGTACAGGGAGGATGGAGGGTTGCAGAGGGAGAGAGAAAGTAAGAGAGGAGGAAGTAGAGAGTGCCGAAGAGGGAGCGATCGTTGATAAAGACACAGGAACTTCAGCTGAAGAGTAACTGAAGTGTCAGGAGAAGTTTAGCGTGATTAGGAGATGTCTCCGTGGGGGAGGAGTGTGTTAATCTGCACTGCACATACACACACAGTCCGATTTGCACACATGCTGGCATAGAAACGTGCACCCAGTGGCTTTGTCTCCACTGAGTCTGTCTCCCTCTGTGTGTGTGGGAGTACTGATGTATGAGGATCTCACCTCTTTCTATCAGCTCTCATTACCAGCCGAGCAGACATGAAAGACTGTGGGACTCATGATAGTGCGGGAAGATGACAGGAGGTGTGGCGCAGCTCCGTAACACCAAACACCTCCGAGCACACAGAGAGAATGAGCACCAAAACAATGGATCGGCACCTGAGCGTGCATGTTCATGTGTGTATTTAAACCTTGATAACACCTCTTGCTGTCTGTGTTCCTGCCAGGTGTCAGGAGGGCAACAAACAAAAACCTATGGAAAAACAACACAGGTATGTACAAATATGTACACACACAGACATCTTCTCAGAAAACTTGTTATGTAACTTCATAAAAATTCAGTGTGTGTATGTGTGTCAAAAATCAAGAGAAAAATCTGCTGTGCAAAGTAAAGTCTGCCCAAAGAAAGTGTAAGTTGGTCCAAAGAAAACATCATCATACCGAATCATTATCATGCAAATTCTGTATACACACACACACACACATAGTTTGTGTGAGTTTTTTGAGGGAGAATGAGGGAGGATTTGTGTGTGTGTGTGTGTGTGTGTGTGTGTGTGTGTGTGTGTGTGTGTGTGAGAGAGAGAGAGACAGACAGAGAGAGAGATGCAGTAGCATCCCTCAGTGGTGCTTCTGTTATCCATATCAAGGTCATACAGCCAGCTGTGAATGACAATCACTGGCCATGAAAGGACTCCTGGGACCAGGCCAGGCCTTGTGTGTGTATGTTTGTGTGTGTGAGAAAGAGAGAGAGAGAGAGAGAGACAGAGAGAGAGGAGAGGCACTGAAGTGATGGACTGATTGTGCCTGTGAGTGTGAGTGCATTATTGCGGGTGAGACCCTGTGTGTACAAGAATGTGTGTACAGTGTGTGTGTGTGTGTGTGTGTGTGTGTGTGTGTGTATACAAGCATGCTAAGGCTTGGACCAGTGCTCTTTGTGATTGTCCTGCCACTCCAGCCTGGTAATGAGAGGGACAAAGGGGTGGAAAGGTGTGGTGAAGACAGGAAGAACCCACCGAGTCCTCAACACAGGATGATGGGAAAGCAATGGCACTAATTAACTGGCTTTGATTGGTGAGCTAGGCATCTGCTAATCATTATACATCAGCCACTGTGTCCTGAGCCAATCACAACAAGCCTGAGAGGGGCAACAAGAGGGACCCTTGTTAAAAAAAAAGCAACAGGAAGACAAGAGTGTCAACAACCCTCTTCTTGATGCTTAATAAGAGGTCAACAGGGGCTGTGGCAGTGGGAAATTCTGCTTTTGAAGCTTTAATTCACACAGTCCAGCTTGTCCTTGACTATTCATACTGTTGGTAAAACATTTTTATTTCAATATAATATTTCAATATTTTTAATTCACCCAAGCAGAAAAATGCTAACATTGAAAATTGCAGCACTTTAAGGAATATAAAAGTATATTAGATCAGCAGGAGGCAGTGGTACTGTCAAATGGTGAAATTGAAATATATATATATTTTGGTAATTTACAAAGCTAGTTATTTTTATATCCAAATGTGCTCAAGATTTCACATAAATGAAATGGGTTTATTTAAATATCACCAGCCAATCACCACACATCATCAGGTTGAGACAAACGTGTTTAGCCACTGTTAGCTAGCTAACGTTCCCTAACGTAATGTTCAGATTCAGTGACACAAAATGGATCGGTTTTAGAAATCAAAAAGTGATGTGGGAGACAACCCCGCGCCAGTAAAAGCTCCAAAGTGTGTGGTGAGGAAATATGACCCTGAATACATTAAATTTGGAATCATAATGACAGCACAGTATGTTGAATGTGGTGAAATCCTGTCAAATGAGGCGCTGAAACCATCAAAGCTCCAGAGACACTTAAACACAAAACACCTGGGATGTTATGGTTATTTTTCTCCTTTGTATGGCTGCCTGTGTTAGTTTGCTCAGGCAGCAGGAAGAGCATTCTCTCAGCCTTGCTTAAGCTCACGCAAGGACAGCATCTCTTGGGCAGTTCACACCCGACAAATCTGTTTTTTATTGCTCCTCCTTGTTCTTTTTAAGCTCTTCTCATCAAAATGGATTTCACATCTGCTCAATGTGTCTGGGGGTCCAGGCATGAATTGGAATTTTGCGTCAGACAATTTTAACTCACCGCTGGCGAACATCCGCCACAAATGGGCATGATTAACATACTGAAAAACAGACGGGGAGAAAAAGGCCGGAACTTTCTGGTCTTCCTAAGACAATTAGGAGAATCAATTATACTAAATGACGAGGCCCGCAGGCTGCCTGCTTTCTAATGTTGTAACATCTCACAACACAACACGCTCCCTCCCTGCTTGCAAGATCAGATCCCTGGTATTGAATGACCGATTTGGTGAGAGGAGGAGCAACAAAAAGAGACAAAGATAGATAGGTAGAAGTGTGGGGTGTAAAGTACAAAGAATAAAACAGAGAAATAAAGGAAGGAGAAAAAAAAGTAGCAGTTGACAGACACCAGCAACATGACAGAGGAAGGGGACTGACTGACAGGCAGAGCAAATCAGGATGCACTCGACGCTGAAACATGGAACAAAGGTTCCAGACACGCCTCTTCTCCTTACTATATGAGTGGGGCTACAGCCAAACCAGGCCCTCATTCCTCTCACCAACACTACTTTATTGGAGCTGTCATGTCAAGTCAGACACGTGTGAGCTTGTGAGATTTGTGAGCTGGACCCTGAGCTGAGGAAGGATAAACACGGGTTGAATAACTGACAGCTCCAGTGCAGCACAGAAAGTTAAGATGACTTTACAGATTGAAGTGTTTGAGAGTTCATGCTGATATATCCAAGATGTTGATTTGTTGTTTAATGAGGCACCGTGTGTGTGTGTTTTGTTTTTAGAGTCTGCATTTTCATGTTTGCCTGTGTGAATTAGTGAATCTGAATTACTGGCTTTTTGGAATTAGTAAGCATCCAATAAGGACATGACATCAGTTTTGTGTAAGGCCTGTTTTGCAATTAGAACCCCAAACTCATCCATCCATCTTTTATACAGGGGGCTGGAGTCTATCTAAGCATGTACTAGGTGATAGGTGGGTCAGCAGTCCATCACAGGGCGAACACACACATTGAAGCACATATATTCATACCTGTGGGCAATTAAGAGTTTCCAAATAATTTAACCTGCATCTCTTTTGAACTTTTACCGGACATGAGGAGGACAGTCTCAGCACACATAGGAAATGCAAAAATCCAAAGTGACAGCTGATCGGGTGGATTGCGGTTCACTTTGCGCTGGATCTAAGTGTTTTAATTGCAACCACACTGAATATTGTCACAAAGAATTTTCTGGTCTAACGAGGCCTTAAGATGAAGAGAAAAAATTTAAAACATGTTAAATCAATTCCACATCTGTTCCATATGTACTTTACATCAACTGCTCTTACAGATCATTGCTTTTCTTCCAAATCTAAAGGGGCATTTGACATTCTGAGCTATAAGAGCAACTTGTTTTGTTTCAGTTTAAGAAATGACCAACCATGTCTCATTCACTATTGAGTGCATTGCAATTACCTATTAAAGTTTTGGACCAACCCCTTCACAGCCACAGCTTACAGGATGCTGGGCTTGGCTTAAGTTAGCTAAGCTTGTCATTTATCAAAAAATCTGCTAATCTTTACTTTACAGTATCCTCCATATACTGTATATATTGTACTTTTCAGTTGGAGTCTGACGTTCTGTACATCTGCACCGAGTCCAAACAAAACATGTCAACTAACACAAACATATTCATCACATAAAGAGGGGCTGACAGCCGTCTGTCAAACCATCAGACTTTGGTCATCACCTGTGATTGGCCTGCCACAAAATTTAATAGAATTCCTAGTTTTCTTGACATTAGGAGAATTGCATTTTGAAACCTCCATGAGATGGATGGAAAACTGTTCAAAACTGGAGCCAGCTGATGACTTGTCTTTGGACAATCAAACAGGAGCCAGAGAACACTGGCACTATTAAAAAAACACACCAAAAACATGTTGAATCCTACACTTTCCACAAAGATGATACAGTAATGAAGAGGACAAATTATTTTTCCTTGAACACCGAGGATACCCAGCCTCCTATCCCACTTTGAGAATACCACCTACTCACACATAATCCCAGAGACGAGCAAAAAGGTTTCAGGAATAAACATTTAAAGTACTTGAGCTATGATTGATTTATCTTCTTGAATACCTGAGCAGTCTAAAAAAATGGTCCTATCAGCAGTGACTGAAGTGGTGTGTACTAAAAGACACATTTAAGCATATCAATTTCATTGCATGCTTCAGCTGCTGTGTGAGTTGTTGTGAGCTGTTTATGGGCCCCCAAGGGAGGGCAGGGGAGAGACCTCTGTATCAAAACAATTCCACAGCCAGCAGGAGGTGTGACATAAACAATAAGGTTCTTACCCTTCCCCTGTGAGTCCTGCTGACAGCCAACCCACCCTCACCCCTCCAGCACACATGCACACGCTCTTCACATGTGCGTGCGCACGCACAGTCATACATGTCAAATCATAAGCCCTCGCAATCTCACCTCTCCCCTGCTTCCTACTGATTATCTCCCAGAGAAAAAGAGGGGGCATGAAAAATGAATGGCTGCCATATGGAAGTGGTAGGTTGCGTAAGAAGAGGAAAGCTATTGGTGTGGAAAATCAATTTCACCAAGTCGCAGACATATAGCTTCTATTGGGTAAAATAGCCCACATTAGCCTGTCTTCTCATGCAAAGCTGACTGTGGAGGTAGGGGAGAAGGATGGTGGGATACAGGGACGTGAGGAGGATGGATGGAACTTGCGACTGGGAAGTGGAGGGAAGAATGATTGGGGAAAAGAGGGGGGACTGTTAAGGGACCACAGTGGAGGGAGACAGAGAAAATAATTCATGTCATGTATGCACTATACATCCAATTCCTCACGTGAATGTGTAAAAGAACTGCAACGCTATACTTGTTAGCTGACACTTCAACTCAATCCACAGCAGCTCCATAGCATACTGTAGAGATCATTTTGTGTCCCCTGTGGACCAAACTTGCTGTCCCTCGTTCAATCACCAGGGGAGACATTTGCACAACCCCCTGTGGACTATGGTCGTCCCCCAAATATATCACCTAATGGTTTGACACATACACCCTCACTGTCCACTGTCCTTCACTACCAATGTGGTATCTCCAGGCCCTTCAATTGCTTCACAGGGACCACATTGAGTACAGAGCCGGTATGAGCTGGAGGCCCAGGCTCTGTGCTGCGGTTGTGCTCTCCAGGCCTTCAATTATCCATTATGTGCAGGGCTCTGTATGGGATATCTTTTTATGTTAGTCTCTGTGGGCATTGAGAGATGTGGTTGATCTCTTAGTGCCCAGTCTTATCTAGAACAAAGCTGCTTGACGCGTAGAGATACATCAAAGCTTCGTAACACAGGGAAAGATAAATGTAGACCCTTACACAATGAATAAATCCTCGCAATAAAATAGCATGCTTTGGAGAATATGTCATGTAGAAAAAAATGCTGGTCACACCTTTTGCAGTAATGGGAGCAGTCATGTCAAGGCTTTCAATGTCCACTGAGAGCCCTAATGACAGCAGGACTGATAAAACTTCAGCAAAGAATTAAATTGGGTGTCAAACAGTGATGCTATACAATTATATTTTCCCTTGTCAGACTTTAATAAGGTAAACAGAGTACGAGGTCTATCTCTACTGGGAACTTTTCATCCACTAACGTAGCTTTTTTCTACCTGTCTTAAATATGTGGTCCCTATCAAATTGAAAGTGTGAACATGAAAGTTCTTAATCTGCCCCCAATTAATTTAACTCTGCTGTTTGCTGTGTTAAATAAGACTGACCAGATATTATAAGAAAAGGCTTTTTATTACAAAAAAAGGGTCCAAGACACATATTGTGTCATAAAAAGAGATAAAATGATGACAAGGCTCATAATACTAGAATATTATTTAACTGAGAAGGTGAGAAAGAAACTACAGGCAACACAGCAACCACGTTATGTGCAGAAACATCTTCATATAGAGAAATTAATCACACAAAGGTCAAAGAGAGCAGCTTTTCAAGTATCAGGAAATGTTGGCATTTCAATTTAATGGTAATATAACATTCAGCCTCATCTAAAATAACTGAAAATGACCAAGACTTCATGAAAGCCAATCATTTGATGCAATACCTCAGGAAATAAATGTGTCTTCTGTACTTGGACGTTTGAGCTGAGAATAAAATATAGATGTCTATGCCTGTGTTCTTCATGATATTCAGAGCACAGGAACTGACTTCACGTTTCTGACCAGGGCCTCATTTCCCAATAATGATTGCTCTTAGATAAAAAGTGTGCCTATGAAAGTGTGATGCTATAGGAGTTCATTTATTACCTATGTGCATTTTTGAAAGCAGCAGGTTGAGATTTTTTGTTTTTGGTGTAGCTGTCTCTCTTTCATCCTGGCCACCTGTAACCATACTCATTAAAAAATGCTCACTTTTTGTGCAGCAGCAAAGCAGATAAAATAATTGGGTGATATTAGTGGTCTAAATTGCAACTTGTTTACAACATCAAGCAATAAGATGGTGCTAAGGAAACAACACTATCAATTAATGTTCTTAGTGTGAAGAATTGATAAGCATTTGCATAGTGCAACTGCTGTCCCCTTTGTAGAAAAATGGTCCCTGCAAATAGTCTGCAAGGGGCCTCTTATATTATACATCTAAATGATATGTACATACTGACACGTTATTTAAAGCTTAGAGTGTACAAACAACTGTTACCTCATTTAATGCACACAGTTTGTGTGTTTAATGTTATTGGATGCTCACTGTCACTGAAATTAAATTATTTTTTTGCAATTCAGTCTGGTTTTACCACTACATCTGCTGCCACTCTAGTGTTGAGTAAATTGCATAATTTCAGCTCTTGACATAAACAGCATGTTGCTCTATTTGTGGCAAAGCGCTTGACACTGGGTCGTACTTGTTCACTAAGTCTTGATGACTGTTTCAATCTACAGTACCTTACTATATATATATATATATATATATATATTCAGCCATGACATTATGACCACCTACCTAATATTGTGTAGGTCCCCCTTTTGCCGCCAAAACAGCCCTGACCCATTGACGCATGGACTCCACTAAGCCTCTGAAGGTGTGCTGTGGTATCTGGCACCAAGACGTTAGCAGCAGATCCTTTAAGTCCTGTAAGTTGCAAGGTGGGGCCTCCATGGATCGGACTTGTTTGTCCAACACATCCCACGTCAACACCTTGAACTCGTTGTCGTGTTCCTCAAACCATTCCTGAACCATTTTTGCAGTGTGCCAGGGCGTATTATCCTGCTGAAAGAGGCCACTGCCATTAGTTTCCATGAAGGGATGTACTTGGTCTGCAACAATGTTTAGGTAGGTAGTACGTGTCAAAGTAACATCCACATGAATGGCAGGACCCAAGGTT